>CAUYQV010141586.1:0-12397 GCA_963574575.1 Galagoides demidoff
AATACTTTCATCAAGCTGGTTAACATAAATTTCATGTCATTTGCTTAGTCATTGTATCAAAACATTTATATTCTAGTTCTAGAAAAGTTCACTTGTATCCTTGTTAGACAGATATATAGGTGATCTTTCTGGTCACCCTCCCACCACCCAACCACCCTTCTCCCCTCCCCTTCCCTACCCCCTCCCCATATTCTTGGGCTAGAATTAAGTTGTACCTTTCGTTTGAGAGCTATAGATTAGTTTCATAAAAGAGCTGTGTACATTGGATACTTTTTCTTCCATTCCTGAGATACTTTGCTAAGAAGAACATTTTCCAGTTCCATCCATGTAAACATGAAGGAGGTAAAGTCTCCATTTTTCTTTAGGGCTACATAGTATTCCATAGTGTATATATACCACAGTTTATTGATCCATTCATGAATTGATGGACTAGGTATATACCCAGAAGAAAAAAAATCACATTACAATAAAGATGGTTGTATCAGAATGTTTATTGCAGCCCAATTCATAATTGCCAGATCATGGTATACACATTTTGGTTACATATTTGCTTTTGTACATTTTAAGACAAATTTAAAAGTGTGTCCTTCACCCAGAATGTGTGCATTGTACCAGGTAAATATGAGTATATTCTACCACTCCTCTTGCCTCCCACCTACTTATTTCTGTCAGGTTTTACTTCCCTATGTGCATTTAAGTTTTGACTCAATACTTCCAATTTAGTGTTGAGTATGTGTGGTGTTTCATTTTTGTGCACTTCATTTAGAAGAATGGTCTCCAGTTCCATTCAGGTTATTACAAAAGATACTAGATTGCCACTATTTTTTATGGCTGAGTACTATCCCACAGTGTACACATACCACATTTTATTACCTAATTAAAATTTTAATTTAATTTTAATGAGCACCTGGGTTATTTCCATATCTTTGTGGTTAGGAATTCTCCTGCCATAAACATTCAAGTTCAAGTATCTTTTTGATAAAATGCCTTTTCAAACAAAGCCGGAGTGAACATACCTTGATGCTCATGCTGTAACAATTTCTGGTGAAACACCCTGAGAAATAAGAAATGAAAGGAAATTATTTGTTGTTCTCCAGTTTCTGAGACTGTGGCTTAGTGTCTGCAATGAGAGACTGGCAGACTTGAGGGTAGCCAAGTACCTGTGAATTTCAGTTGGTAGGGTCAGGAGAGATCTGAGCTGAAGGGAAACTTCAAGTATCTTGAGGAAGAGAGGTGGTTCTGTTCTATACAACCTGTCACATCACAGATTGTCCGGTGATTCCACATCTCCTCCTAGGGTTATCAGGGACTAAAGACATAGACTGAAGGAGTTCTGAGGGCAGAACCCCTCCTAAACTCACTGCCACCATGTGATGTCTGCCCATTTGTGCACCTGCACAGTAGGCAATGACTTGGCCCCCTCCCATCCTGGACAGAAGGACACCCTCAGAAATTCCATCTCTAGAACACTTGCTTCCCACCAAAACTTCACACAGGTGTCTAGAGGACTAGATGTGCTAGGTCCTTCCCAGAACCAAGCTCCACCCTCAGGAATCAGATCTACTTAATGTTTGCTCCTAGAGTTTACTGCTGAAAACACACAGAGTTGCCAAGAGGATTTCTGACATATCCCCACATCTGACCCTGAATTTGCAATGGGAACCAGGTTCCTCAGTCCGTCTAGGTTTCTGGACCACTTGATCATAATGTCATCTGGCTCAGTGGACACAGGAATGAGCCAGAGATCAGCTGTCTCAGCCAGTGTCTGTAGCCAGGCCTTCCACCAACCTTGCACTGTTCCCCACCCAGGCAAATGGGTCCTTAATAGCACCTCGTCCTTTGTGGATTTCCAACCCCAACTAAACCTGCTTTCATGTACACTGTGCTTGAGACCACTCTTCAGTTTCCTAAATCCAGGCCTACAGAATTTCAGATACCCATGTGTTCCAGACAAAACCCGTGGACCTAGCTGTTGTAAACATAAATACAAAGTAGAAAATTTAGGAAAAAAAGTAGAAGAGGCATAATTTTCCAACTTGAAAATAAAGGAAGGTATTTTTCTCCCTTCCCATTCCTTAAATCGTTTAATTTAGAAAATATTTCATTGAAAGGTTTTTTTTTGCCTCTTTGAAATTTATTTAAATCCTTTCAAAATATAAAAAAGGCTTGTGCCATCAGAAATTTTTTGTTAACCTGACAACCATCTTTTAGAAATAAAATATAAAAAATATAGCGCCCTGTCTCAGTTTCCACATGAAGATAGGATTCTAACTTATTAACACCAAGCTTTAAGTCAAAAATCTACTTCTTGTTATATAGACTTCAGATATGTATTTCTTATCAGAATAAAGCCAATTAGCAAACACAGATGATTATTGCAATTAACAGACAAATTTAGAGTATACTCTGTATGATAAGTAGTAATCTCAAATCTTCTTATTTGAAAGGGAATTATCATTTATTTTCAGAATTTTTTAAAAGATTGGATTTTCCTAGTTTTATAAACAAGTGACTTTAGTTATATCTGAAATCTCTCAGTAGATTGCTTTTGAGACACATCACATTCTGGTTTAATTGAGTGGGCATTTTTTTGTTGTTGTTGTTGTTTGTTTGTTTGTTTGTTTTATGCTTTTCACATTGTGGTTAGAGTTTCTATGTTGGGAAGATATTTATTTTAATTATATTTCCTAAAAATATTTTGAATAAAATAAATCATAAGGTGCCCACCAGGCTTCACACTAGAGGTCTTTGTTCACAGTTTTATAGGACAGAACTTAGCTGTCCAACATCAGCACACTGGAATGTATTGCCTATTTGAGGTCTGTTGTCCCCTATGGAACATACTCACATCATTTTCCTATTGAAACACTCTCATAAGGTAGTAATTGGCAGTTTCAGTCTTTCTCTCAATGCAACTGGACTCTGCAGACTTGAAGATAATTGAGAGATGTGGGGTCTCTGACCCCAACTGGGATGAGCAAATGTGTATTCAGATGAGTTGATCTGAGAAACTCCTCTTCTGCCTCCTCCTTTAGCCCAAATGCAAAAGAATATGCAGTGAGTTCTACCAAATTTATGCCTTTCTAGCAACCTAAATCTCCAGCTCTGAATCTGAATCCAAGGCCTGAGGCTCCTCAGAGTGCATTAGAATAGGCTCCATAGGGAAATCTCTCTTCTTGTTTTTCTTTACTCACTATAGCACCCAAGAATACAGAGCAAGCTGGATCTTATCTAGAGTCTGCAAACATTACCTGTCCTCCATCTGGAATTCACAAAAGAAGACGAGAGTTTGGGGTGAGTATGTATAAAACACTAGGGGATTTTTAAAACCCTATTCTACAGGGTTAGATATCATCATAGGCTTTGTAAACATAAAGACCTTTTGGAGTAGGAGCCCAGAATTTTATAGATTTTTGCCTAGTGACTTATTACAGTGTGTGAGGTTAAAAATAGAAGGTCTGGGTATTACATCTCAACTTTTCTGGGAATTATTGGGCACTTTGTACCAATGTTAGGGTATTATAAGGAATACTCATACAATGTGAGGGTTCCCACACAGTGGACAATACCATGCTTGTGAGCACATAGTACCTGCTGACCAAACTTTGCATTAATGCACAGGTACATGTAGTTTTCCAAATGCAGATATATTCAGACATTACTGTCTTCTCTAACCACAGTAAACCTTAAAGTGCCAGCAAGAGTTACAGAATGGTGATTGGTGGTCTTCTTTGTGGAATATAAATGTGTTGTGATAAATGTTGGCATAAGTGACTCTGCTATGTCTGCTGTGTTTAGCTGAGTGCTGCTGATAATGAGTCTGGAGGCAACATCAGCACTGACAGGGAAATTGTTAAAGAGGCCAATTCATGGACCCCTCCCACACCTACAGAGCACATTTTCTGAGTGGAACTCAGAATATCACATGATTTCTATGCTCATTGAAGCTTCAGAGGTGATTTTTCAGAGCTAAGTGGCTCTCAGCCCAGGCTTCCAATTAGAATCACATGGCCACTTTGTAAAAACACCATCACCTGTGCCCTCCCCACCCAGTTTCTGTCTATGGGGCTCGGGGGAGCATCCATGTGGTTCTAATTAAATGCTCCATGTGATACTAAGTGGGGCCAAAGTCAAGCCCAAGTGCTCCAATGTACATTGATGAGAGTTGAATTCAACCTTTGTTGCAGAGGAGGGAACCAAGATCTGCTCTGCTTTGTGTGGTGGGAGCTGGTTAGTGTGGTCCATATGTCCATAGCAGAAAGTACGGTTATGGTTATGGTTTTTTGCAGAAAGTTTTGTTATGTGTGGCAAGGGGGGGCACTTTAGGGTAGGAATAGAAGAAACTCACATTTTGGTCTCCCTGAGGAGTTCATCATACCTGATGCTTTCTATGAAAATGTAGAAGGGAGTGTAGTCTTTTCTGCTCTTGAAGTCCCTCATGCCTCTGAACATTGTAAAAGCAAGTAAAGAGATTGTGCTGACTCCTTTCTGGGATTATTCTCAAAGTATAATTGTAATTTGTCTAGACAATCTCACCTGAAAAGAAATCCCAGAGTAGGAGGAGAGGAACACATGGCTGGTTCTCAGATCATCATATTAAAGGTGATGATCTGTGTTTACTATTTGTCCTGGAATGTCATTTTGAACTTACAAGTTTAGAATCATTTCTTCTTTAATTTTTTTTTTTTTTTTTTTAGAGACAGAGTCTCACTTTGTCACCCTCGATAGAGTTCTGTGGCATCACGACTCACAGCAACCAGCAACCTTCAGCTCTTGGGTTTAGGTGATTCTCTTGCCTCAGCCTCCCGAGTAGCTAGGACTATAGGTGCTTGCCACAACACCCAGCTATTTTTTTGTTGCAGTTTGGCCAGGCTGGGTTTGAACCCACCACCCTCAGTGTATGGGGCTGGCGCCCTACTCACTGCACCACAGGTGCTGCCCCCAAAACATTTTTTTTTTTACAGTTTTTGACTGAGGCCGGGTTTGAACCTACCACCTCAGGTATATGGGGCTGGCAGCCTACTCCTTTGAGCCACAGGTGCCATCCTTGTCTTCTTTACTTCTGATGTTTCTGCTAGTTTCTTTTCACTACTTTTTTACTTTTTGTTACAACAGTCAAGGATCCTTCTCCTCTATGTACCAGAGCATTCTACAAGTCCAAGTCCCATACATGCCACAAACAAATTTCCCAGTAAATGTACAACCTGTAATATTGAAAATGTTCTCTTTGTTACAGGTCAACATAGAAGAGTGAGAAGTGAGGATGTCCAGCACTCCTTTTGGGGTTTGGGTCTAATTCTGGGATATGAGTGAATAAGGGGAACATGTTCTATTTAGATTCCATCTGGATGCTCCATTAGAATCTACACAGAACCAGATTAATAATATGTAGAAAGTGAATGGCATTAATTGCCCAAGATAAGTCAGAAAGTTCTGAAAAGAAGAAAAATAAGAATAGACTCTCTGTAGGATATTTAAAGACAAACCATTTAAGTAAACTATAAGAGATTATAGAAAATGGGAGCTATCTGTAGCATGAACTTTGCATAAAACTAGTGTTTTTTATTATTATGTTTTTGGTTACTACTATCACAGCAGTGATTTATTCTCCTGTGTTTAGTGGTACCTAATACAAATTGGCCCATTCCAGTAGATGTTAATTTCATTCACTTGGTTAAGTTGCTCTCTAATTACTTCACTATAAAGTTAATCATTTTTTCTCTTTATCATTAATAAATATTGTGGGGGAGATTTGCTGACTGATGTTCTCAAACTATCACATTTAATCTAGAAGCTTCCCTTAGTTGTTCTTTGCTTCTAGATTGCTTTGTAAAATAAATACTCTCTTTTTTCTTCACTGGTCAGAAGAACTGAGATAAAGCCAGAGTCTATCACTTACTGGATACTTGACACAACATTCTTTTGGGGCCAGAAGTTTTGACTTTAGTGATGAAATTTTTTGAAATGTAGAAACCACAACTCATCCCATATCTCTTGAGTTAGAACATACATTTTAAAAGTATCTTCAGTTCATTGTTGTACACATTAAAATTTTAGAGATACTCTTAATTCACCATATTTTTCTATATCAGAAATATACACATCTTGTTATATATACTATGAATACAGTATTCAAAATATATACCTGGATGCCTTCAATTTTTTTAATATATTAATTTTTTTCTTTTTCTTTTTTTATTATAGCTGTGTACATTAATACAGTCATGGGGTACAATGTGCTGGTTTTATATACAACTTGAAATATTTTCATCAAACTGGTTAACATAGCTTTCATGGCATTTTCTTAGTTATCGTGTTGAGACATATTTTACCTGGATGGAGCTGGAACATATTCTTCTTAGCAAAGTATCTCAATAATGGAAGAAAAAGTATCCAATGTACTCAGCCCTACTATGAAACTAATTTATAGCTTTCATAGGAAAGCTATAACCCAATTATAGCTCAAGAATATGGGGAATGGGAGGGGAGGGGAGGGGGCAGGATGAGTGGAGGGAGGGTAATTGGTAGGACCATACCTATGGTGCATCTTACAAGGGTACATGTGAATTTTTTTAATCATTCAGAAAGATATATGTAGACCAGTTACATGCATCTCATGCCATCTTCATTCCTCAGAATTAAAAACATACTGTAATGAATATTTTCTTGAATAAACTCTTCATCAAAATGATACCCTGCAAATATTTTTCCCATTCTGAAGGTTGTCTTGTTCTTTACTTGTTATGTCCTTAGCTGGGCAGCTTTTCAGCTCAAATAAGTCCCATTTGTTAATTTTTGTTGTTGTTGCAATGGACTCTGAAGTCTTTGTCATAAAATCTTTCCCCACTCCAACATCATCATGAGTTTTCCCCACACTTTCTTATAAGATGAGTAAACATTGATGTTTAAACAAAATCTTATGGATAATCCCAGTCACTCACGTATCAGAAACAGTTCTTGTAACTTTCTTATTCTCTGTGAAATTAAGGACTGTTTCTATGACCACTTGGTAAATATGTGTGTGTTTTCAGGGATTGTTGACATTCAGGGATGTGTCTATAGAATTCTCTCCAGATGAGTGGGCATGCCTGGACACTGCTCAGCAGACTTTGTTCAGGGATGTGATGAGAGAGAACTATAGAAACCTGTCTCCCTGGTTGAGGATAACTTCATTCCACACTAAGGCCATCACTTTCTTTTTTTGTAGATTGCTGCTTGGGAATTTTTGCTTTGCATCAGAGTTTTATTACCATGTTTGAAAAAAAATTGGAGGTATGTTGATGTAAAACAGAAAATTTTTAGATTTTGTCTTTCAACAAACCTCCCCCTTTCTTAAGCTGATTTGTATCTTTCACTTTAGTGGTAACTCTAGAAATTCTAGAAATGGTCTGCACCTTGAAATCCAGTTTCCACCACTTATTATTGATTCAGTGGTAGTGGAAAGAGGAGTTCAGGAGCTATCAATTTGAACTATTTTGTTATTATTATAAAGGGTCTATCAGTAAAGTTTTTGGAAAAATTTGTAAAAGTTCTATAATGTTCCCTGTTCTCTACTAAGGACATTATGAGATTGGTAATTGGATAACACACAGGAAGTGTCATGTGAATTCTTTCTAATAAAACAGGTCTTGTTGCCTCTAAGCCAAACCTGATCACAAGTCTGGAGCAAAGAAAAGAGCCCTGGAAAGTGAAGAGAGGGGAGACAACAGCCAAAAATCCAGGGAGGTGAGAGTGAACAAAGGAGGTAACACAGCTGAGAGGTCCAAAAGTCAAGAAGAAAGCCAGACTTTAAAAAATGCTTTGGGAAGGTCTGCTTCAATAGGAAAGTTTTTCTGAAGGGTGAGTATGTTTTTTTCTCTCTCACATTGGTGCATCTTTTGTTCCAAACTCTTAAATTCTCTAACAACTCTCCAACCAATTGCAATGATCTTCCTTAGAACTTAGTTAAGAACCAAACGTCTTTTCCTGGGTTATAAGTGACTAAATTATCTGATAGCATTTTCATTGATTTAAGGATATGGGAATATCTGTACATATTTTTTAAGAGCTCTGTATTAAACCATTTTTTTTAAAGATAGGTTCTTGCTATGTTGCCCCACCTGAAGTCCAATGGCTGATCATAGCTCACTGCAACCTCAAACTCCTGAGTTCATGTGATACTTTCACATCAGCCTCCTTAATAGCCACAACTACAGGCATGTATGACAAGGTTCAGCTAATAATAATAGTAACTATTATCATTTTAATTTCATGGTGTTTCTTGGGATAAGGTTGTATTCATTTTGCTTACCCAGTGGTTCCAAATGTTTATTTCATATATCAGTTACTCTTACCATCTAGTAGAAAAATGATATTTTTATCTTTATTTTCAAATGTAAGATTTTTTCCTCTAAAGGCTGGAGTATGGTCTTTTTATTTTCTATACTGATAGCATCAGTGTATTAATAACATGATATTTAGTGGTTTAAAATACCTACTACATTATTTTAATTAGAGTCCTTTATTCATGATTATAATGTGTTTTCTATAAAACTTGTGGAATACACCATATACCAATTATTCAAAATGCTTGTTCTCCATCGGTGCACAGTGACAATTAAACATTGTAGTCATCTATTCTTGAAACTTTGTATTATTACATTTCCTTTTTAGAGTAGATTCCTTGAATCAGTTTATTTTTATTTTGTTTTTCTGGGTATTATTATTTTAAATAAGAATTAGAAAATTTTTCCCTGCACTTTCTTCTAGTATTTTTATGGTTTCATAGAGGACTAATCTTTGAAGAAATAATGACCAAAAAGTTTTCAAAACTTATTAGCAAACAACATTGATATACAAAGAAATCCGATGTATAACAAGAAAGACAAATTATATATATATATATATATACATATGTCTGAGAGAGAGAGAGAGAGAGAGAGAGAACATTGTATTGAAAATCTAGAACTCCAAAGATAAAAATCAGCCAGAGAGAAGACACATTAATTAAAAATGTTGGAAAATTAAAAACTGCCAGAAAACTTCTCATAGCAATAATGGAAACGAATACTCAGTACATTAATATCTCTAAAGAGCTAAGAGTAAAACAAATTATCAACCTTAAATCTCTAGCAATACTATCTTTCAAGAAGTAGGATGCAATAAAAGCATTTTCATATAAACAGAAACAGAATTGGCCACAATAGAACTTCACTAAAAAACATAACGGATGTATTGCAGGAAGCACACAAGTGTTTTCCAGGAGTAATAAAGCAAAAAGGAATAGTGAGCAAAGAAAATGGCAAGTGTATGAAGAGAAGCATTTGAACAGTTGATTGACAATCATTCCTGTCCATTGGAAACATCCGGGTAAGATTCTGATTTAAATGGCCTGCATGGATTTCAAATATCAATATTTTTAAAAAACTTCCCAGATAAGTATAATGTGAATCTAGGATGTAATTGTAGTTATTAATTAATGCTGTCCAAATTAAATTATATATGTAACATGTGTCAAAAATAGTGTTAACCACTGATGTGTGGGGTTTTAAAAGGGCATATCTAAAATAGTAAACATCAAACATGCAAGCCAGAAGGAGGGTATTGGAGTTAAAAATGTTCAAAGATCCTTCACAAGAAAGTTAACAGTATCGTTTCATCAATAATAAACATTTTTAACTAGACATGGTAAATGTTCAAGGTATTCACTTAAAAATAAGTTTTGATGAAAATGAAGTAGCAAATGAACATTGATAAAACTAACAATAAATCTAAAGATGGGCTGAGGAAGAAAACACAAATATAAAAAAGCAAACAAGAAGTTAATAAAAGATGATAGAAGCATATCCAAATAGAAATATAAAACAAATCCAAATTTTAATAATGTCACATATTAATAATTCAAAACAAAAGTCATCATTAGTAATACAAAGAGTTACTGCATAATAATAAATGGGTTAATTCCATAAGAAGATTTAGCAGCTATAATATGGTAAACAATTAGTAAACTGTGCTTAAAATAAGTAAAATAAAATAAATATATCTATAGGAAGAAAACTACAAATCTACAATCATCATAAGTCAACACACATATCTCAGTTCTTAATAGGTCAAGAAATAAAATAACAATGATGATGAGGATTATTATAATAATAATTAGCCAGGTGTGGTGGCACATCTGTGGTCCCAGCTCCTTAGGTGACTGAGGCAAGAAGATTGTTTGAGTGTTGGTGCCCATTTTGTGCTCTTTCCCCAAGGGCTCAACTCCCATTCTTTTGCATTGCAAATGTCCAAGGTTCAACACCTGCTTGCTAAGGAGCAATCAATCTTATCTCATTATGGCATGCAGTTGCTTGAGGGCTTGTCTTCAGACTGTAAAACATCTCCTACACTTGAGTCCAAGAATTTGAGATTGCTGTGAGCTATGATGATGCCATGGCAATCTACCCAGGTGACAGAGTAAGAATCTGTCTGGGGAAAAGAAAAAAAAAATAAAAAGATAGGCTGGGCATGGTGGCTCATACCTGCAATCGTAGCACTCTGGGAGGCCAGGCGCTGTGGGCAGGTACCTATAGTCTGAGCTACCCAGGAGGCTGAAGCAGGAAGATCACTTGAACTCAGGAATTTGAGGTTGCTGTGAATTAGGCTATTGCCACATCATTCTAGCTTGGACAACATGGTGAAACTCTATCTCAAAATAAATAAATAAATAAAATAAATTAAATAAGTTTGATTTAATAAACATTTAGACAAGACTATATCCAAAAAGTAATGATACACATTTTTATAAAGCATAAGCAAAAAGTTTATGAAAACTAAACATATTCCAGGCTGTATAAGAAATCTCAATAAATTTCTAACACATAGGTATGTATAGGACATGTTCTCTGACTCAGGTGAAGTTAAGATATAAATCATTAACAAAAAGATGAATTAAAACACATGCAGATATTTGTTAATTTAAAATATTTCTAAATAACCTATGGGTTAAAATGTAATAGCATTAAAGAATCCTTACAAGTAAATAAGAATTAAAATGCTTTGTATACATTTTTTAGACTCGATTAATAGTAATACTAAGAAAAAGAATTATAGCCTATTAGGGAAGAAAATATACTTTTCAGTAACTTTAGTTACTGAAGAGCAATGAACTAAGAATCTAAATCACGAAACTGTAATAAGACAAAAAAGAATGTCAGAAAGTAGAAGAAAGGAAATCATAAAGATATCACTAAAATTAATGAAATAGAAAACTAAATGATATAATTCAATAAAATAAATCAACACAGAGAAACTTCTATTAATGTTTTCAGGGAAACAACTTCTGCACAAATTGAGAATGAAAGAAATGGTACAAATAAAAACATTGGAAATTTAAAAAGGAACATAAATACAGACAGCAAAAGTACAAAAACCAAGAGAATAGCACAAAAAAGCCTATGCCAATATATTTGGAAACTTAAGTGAGATGAACAAATTCCTCAAGAAAAGAAGAAATAGAAAGCCTGAGGAGTTCTATAAAACTTTAAAAAATTCAATTAGTTGTTAGCAATAATCCCAGGACAGAAACAGAAGCCCAAATTATCTTACAGGCAAGTTTTGCAAGGAGTAATTTAAAATAATTAGCAATGAGTGCAGTGGGCATCCTAAGCACTCAAAGCAGATGTGGGTCATCACCAGCAGGTACTGGCATGCTGAGGTGTACCTGACTGCCAGTCTTAGTCTTCCTTCTTCAAAACTGTCAAGAAAATAATTGTTCCAGTAAAATGAAACTCTTTTACAGATTAGAGAGAGAGAAAAATTTCCTCTATTCTCTCTATGAATTCCACATTATCTTAATTCAAAAATCAGAAAGGACAGAAGGAAAAAAAAATACAGGTCAATCTCACTCACACACATAGATGTAAAACTATTTAAATAAAATGTTAACAATCAGCCATAAAAAAAGAAAGAAATAATGTCTTTTGCAGCAACTAGGATGGAACTAGAGGCCATTATCCTAAGTGAATTAATCTCAGAACAGAAAAATAAATGCTGTGCATTCCCACTTATGAATAGGAGCTCAGCAAGGACACATAGAGCGATACAATGGGCACTAGAGATATCAAAGGGGTGAGGCTGGGAGGAAGAGAGGGGTGAAAAATTATCTAGTGGATACAGTGTTCACTATTCAGGTAATAGGAACACTAAAAAGCCAGACTGCAACACTCTACAGTACGTACATGTAACAGAATTCAACAGGCACCTCCTAAATCTATTGAAGTATAAATAAATAAATAAATAAATAAATAAATAAATAAATAAATAAAAGACTAATCTTCTTGTCCTGTCCTGGAAGGCAGCTTAGGCCAATGGCACTCTAAAAGAGTAGGGCAGATGCTTCCCTCTTTTTCCTGTTTCCTGCTCTGTATTCATTTGT
>CAUYQV010141597.1:0-10953 GCA_963574575.1 Galagoides demidoff
CCCCAGCCCGGGCCCGCCAAAACAACAATGATGACTGCAACCGAAAAATGGCCGGGCGTTGTGGCGGGCACCTGTGGTCCCAGCTACTTGGGAGGCGGAGGCAGGAGACTCGCTTGAGCCCAGGAGTTGGAGGTTGCTATGCGCTGTGATGCCGTGGCACTCTGCCCAGGGGGATAGCTTGAGGCTCTGTCTCCAAATATATATATATATATATTTTTTTTTTTTTTTTTGAGGAATTTGAAATTTACAGAGAATTTGGAATTCTGTTGGGATAGAAAAGAAAATCCGTACAAACTGGAAGGAAGTTTGCAGACTTTCTTTCTTTCTTTTTTTTTTTGTTTATAAGTTAAAAGTGCAACGTGGATTAAGGATACAAGATGAAATGGCAAACTGTGAAACAGTAAGGAATTGTTTTCAGATTGTCACTTATGATTGAATTACATTCTAATTTAAATAGAGAAAACTTAGAAAGTAGCCTACAGGAATTCCCCCTAAAGCTAAGCCAGACATTCTTCGCTGATTTAGGCCCTTAATTAGGCATAAACTAATCATGCTGTGAGCTCTAGAGACAAGATGACACATAATTGTTAGTGCTAATTTCTTAATTGTTAGAAAGTGATACTTCAGAACAGTGCTTCACCCAACAAGAACATCGTCAGTGGGGGTCTCTCCTCTCCGCGTGTCAACAGTGTATACTCACAGGGAAGAAAGAATATTTAATAATACACTTAGTTCTGTTTACAGTGTCCTCAAATTCGATGTTCTAAAATATAACCCCATTCACTGATGGGAAGATTGGTGTGGTACTGAGAAAGGCAAATCAGTTAATATGTGTAAAACTATTTTTTTATATTAAATTGTCACTGCTAAATTTAAAAAAATCTAATAGTGGCATCATAGGACAAAAATGTCTATCAAACACATCAACTTTTCAAACTTCCATTGCAGTTTCATTTTCTTGAAGATAGAAGTTGGAATAATAATTGAAATCAGTATTTAATCACGTTCATTTTATTCTGTAACTTCAAAAGTCATCAAGAAATGAAACATGTCCTCCTTTTGAAAGGAAGCTGGATTTCAGGGAGGTCGTGGTTGTTATAATAAGTACTTTATATGCCTTTTTTTTGAATAAATAATGAAAATGTGGGCTTAATATTTCTTCATGATCCCCTGCCAGGTAAGTATGGGCTTAATATTTCTTAATATTTTGTAAGTGACGATTAAGAAATGAAAAATGATATGGAAGCAAAACCAAGAATGTCATTATTTTTGTTGGTTAATAATGGGATTTTTCTCTTAGGAACCAAGCCAGAAATTATTTCCAAGGCTCTGACCCATTTAGACGCCATAAGACAAAGGTGTAACCAAACATACTTACTGAAAAAAAGCTGTAAGTTTTATACTGTCATGTAAGGTCGCACAGGTCCACACAGGGGAAGGCATTGTCTTCCCTTCTTTCTAACCACTTCTCCTTCCCTTCTTGTGCCACTGAATGGACTTCTAAGGAATGAACAGAAAATAGCATGGGATGAAATAGGTTTGTATACTATTCTACAATGAAAAATGAAAAACAGATTTTAAGGCAATCTTATTAATACATTTTCATACATAATGGTTTGAAAAAATTAGAATTACTACAGGATTTTTTTTTCTAAATTAATTTCCTTGAGTTTCTGTTATTTTAGTGCTATCAGGGTAGGTGTGCATCTGTTTGTGAGATACTAACATAAGAGTGAGCACATCAAGAATTATGACAGCAACATTTTAAAAGTCCTGGGAAAAATAATGCCAACCCCACTTTAATCCCTCAAGAAAGCCTGTGCAGAGCCTGTGTCCTCAGGACTGAGGATGCAGAGAGGACCCCTGGGTGCTGCCCCCAGGGGCTCACAGGCTGCTGAGAAAGCTCCTCTGACACATAGTGAGATCTGAGCAGGACATGTGTGCAGCGCATTGGGGGAGCAAGAGGGACACTTGTCTTCAGATTGTCCTTGTTGAAAGCACAGCTCTGAAGGCCCCTTTCCTAACTTCCCAACAATAGTCATGCGCATGAAAATATTTTCCAATCCAATACCTATATTTCTTACATTTCTTCATAACTTACCATTGATTTCTAATTTTTTCTTTTCCATTGAAAAGTCTTTTTTATTTTATAGAAGTTCACTTAAACATAATTTATTTTAATAGTCTTAACAGTACTGAAACATTTCATACAAATCACTCAAATTTGATTTGATTAACATTTTCCAAAGTGTAATAGCCTCTCCTTTAAACTTAGTTTTACAAGCTCATATATTCTTTGAATACACTACTGCTAATGTTTGAGATGACAATGATACCAGACAAAGTGGTGCCCCAGCCAGCTCAGCTGAGCTGGGCTGTGGGACCTGCCACCTTCATGTTGGTGGCAGCAGCCGGCAGAGGAACTGGCAGGCTGGAGCAAGCGGAGGGAGCTTTCCTCTCCCACCAGAGGCTCCAATAGCAAAAAAGACCAGACTGAGCAGGAGAAAACACTGGGGATTCCTCCAGTGCATCCCTAATTGATCCATTTTCAATTCTGCTCCTGACTGGTCTATTTTCAGGAGAAAATAGACCAAATCAGCTCAGCTTTCAGTTCATTGGACAACTGCCTCTATATAAACCCCTGAGTAGAGAGCCTAGGAGCAGATCATTGCAGACCTTCTAGGGAGAGAGAGAGCAGAGCAAAGACCTCAGCAGATAGCTGCAGAACATCAAGGGAGAGAGAGCAAAAGAGGAAGAGTTTTAATACTTGTATCCTGCTCTGCAAGAAGCTTTGGCTCTTTGTAAGAGCTTGTAACACTTACACCCTGCTCTGCAAGGAGGTTTGGTTCTTTGTAAGAGCTGTGACACTTATATAAAACCTATCTTACCCTGCTCTGCAAGGTTTGGCTCTTTGTAAGAGCTGTAATAATACCTCTGTAAATAAAACCTAACTTACTGTTCATCCTGTGGTCCATCGATTCATTCATCGAATTGTTGAGACCAAGAACCTGGAAATCCAAAATCAAAAGTCCGGTATCAACGAGTCTTTCTAAAATGCTGAATTAGACAAGTAGTAGGTAGCTCTTATGCTTTCTTAATTTCCATACATTCTTAAAAGTATTTATAAACAGTGATTTTTTTAAGCCAAGTGTAATGCATATGCCAGGTTGTAGCCATAGTAAAGATCAATAAATTTTAGCAATCTAACCAAGTAGTCTTTTTTATAAAATTTATAACCAGGGAAAAATGAAGTTAAAACACATACATTGTGAAGATCTGGATATGAACAACAACCCTTTGTGGTCCCCAAATACGATATCCGAGTTTCAGGGTCTGGCTGATTCAAAGAATGAATCCATGGACCACAGATCAGTGGTAAGACAGGATTTATTTACAGAAACAAAGAATAGAAACCGCCAAAGCTCCTGGCAGACAGAACCCAGGTCTGGAAAACAAGCCCTCTAGCTCCCCCTCTCTGACTGGCTCTGGGCTCTCTGCGGGGGTTATTTTGCCAGAACTCAATAGTTACTTTTAGGGCGTGGGTCCTCTACAGTGACATTCAGTCTTCCATTTAGCAGCAGGCTGGGAAGTCTCAGACCTTGGAAACTTACATGAAATTGACCAGCCCTAGAAAAGGTGGGGTTTCCTCTTCTAGCAGAAGTGCACAGGGAAGGAGCCACCAAGGACCCGGCCTCTTCCCTGCAGTTGTCTGGCCCATCCGGCTTCTGGAGCCTCCCAAGGCCCCCCTGCCCACCCTCCAGCCTGCAGGTTCCTCTACCGGCTGCCTCCACACCAACACCGCCAGGGCTAAGGCAGCAGGTGCTGGTGCCACCTGTCCTGTATCAGTGGGGGTTGGAAAAAGAAAACCAGGTAAGTTTTCTTAGTCCTAATTATGTGAGTTCTAGAAAATAAAAATTGTAGTGTAATGAAAGTTCTGCCTATGTTGCACAATTGTGGGATATAACAGAGGTACGTACTTGTATGTGGTGATAGATTTACCAAGGTTTGATTATTTGGTTTAGACATTTTCTGAGCAAGTTGGTGATTGTTGTAGAGAGGATGATGATAAGGAAGAAGTAGAACCAACAAATGTCTAATAGACACGTGTATATTCATACTAGTAGGAACATAAATACAGTACACATTTTCTCCACATTTGCAATAACCCTAATTTTATGGAGAGCAGTAAATGGATATTTCCTGAATTCTGGAGATGAAAGTTTAATCCCCAATTGCTAAACGCCAATTCTGTGACATTTCACAATACAATATACCTACAATGCCAATTGACCCAGAAATCATAGCAGGTGCATTTATAATATGCCATCAGTTTAATTAATTTTTGTGCTATTAACAGTTTCTGAATTAGGAGAACCAGTGGGGCCAATGAGACCCTGAGTCTGTCAGCAACAGTCCCAGGTCAGACACCTATGTGTCCTGATTAAAACCCACAGTTTGTGCAAAATGCTTTAGTTTAGAGAGAGAGGGGGCCTCAGAAGACTTTACTTAGTTGGATATTTAGTCAATTAAATATCTTCCTGATTCATGGTGTCAAAACCTTCAAAGGCTAGAAGGAAAGGTGCTTCTCATTTCTAAAACTAAGGACAATACATTTCATGTGAAAGATTATTTTGTTATCACATTAAAACAAATTAGGAACAATGCTTTCAAAACAAAAACAATTGCTTATATTGTTAAAGGTTACTTATAGTACAAGTAATTTTATATTAGATATTAGTTTTGTTGACAAAAATAACTAAAATTGAAAGAAAACTGAAACTAACATCATTATATTTCAAAAAATCTTAACAAAACTCAAGAGAAAAGGAGGAAAAAACTAATTCACGTAATTTATGAATACATTACAAATTTCAGTGACCTGTTGGTTGGGAAAACTGCAAACAAATCTTGAACTCTTTTTTAGTGTTTTTTAATTTATAGGGACAAAGCAATTCTGAAACTATTTAAGATCGTGTTCTAGGAGTAAGTGGAAGAGGGACCAGGTTGTGTTATTAGGCGTGGAGCTCTTACTGAAGAAGAAGGGGCGTTTGAACAAGGGACAGGGGAGACACAAAAGAATCCGGTGGGGAGGAGTGGAATCGAAGGTGCCGGTGTGGGGTCCTGGCTTCTGTTCTCCCTCTGTGTGTGGACATATGTGCGTGTGGCATGTACCCAGTCGTAGAATGTTCTTTTCCTAGAATGCACGTTTCTTTCGTAAAGACTCAATGCCAAGCATTTTCTGCAGTCTGCACTCTCATTCGGTGCAACAGTTTGGTTCCAGCATTTTGGTTCTTAACATTTTTTTTTCTTATAAGCCAACATTTTAACATTGAAATCAGATTTTTTTTTTATTTCTCATTTTGAGTCTAGGAAATATATTTAAGTAGAGACAAGGGAAATACTGATAGAAATTGCATGTGGATAGTGCATTTAACTCAGTGTTCTAAGGGGCTGTTTTTCACTTAGGAGACAAATGGTTATATCTGAAAACGGTTGAGTTGTCACTTCTGGGCATGATGGTGGTCCTGGCCTCTGATTCGTAGAGGCCAGAAATGTTGCTGAACGTGGCACAATGCATAGGGCAGCAACCCCTCAATGGAGAACTATCTTCCCCACACGTCCATAGTGCTGGGGTTTAGAAACCCTGATGTAACTGAAGGAAAAGACTGCTACTGTGAATATTTAGGTAAATGTGATTTTCAAATAGAGGTGGGACTGCAAATCACTTACTGAGTCAAAGTCATCCTGTGTTTTGTAGACAAGTTTCACTGCATTTCAGCATTGTCTCTGATCGTTAACCTGTCTAGCACTGGTGTTGATAGAATGTCCGTGGCTATCACACGACAATGACGCTTTTCAGCTTTCACAACTTTTCTGTTGCTTACCCAGGTGTTTCCGGAATTACCAAAGTAGTTCAAAATCAAAGTTTTTTTTTTTTTAATTATTCTTATTTCTCATTGATTTGTGAATTTTCCCATTTCCTTTGTAACATTTGGGCAGTGCTTTCTTTTGTTTTTGTCTTACTATAGACCAGCATCTTTCAGCCTTTTTTATCTCCTGGCACGCTTGAATGTACAGTTAAACTTCTGTGGCACACTTAAATTATGTTGATCAAAAGAAAAAAGATAAAACAAAGAATTCACTAACTGTGCTTCCAAATTCTTTCAGAAATAATTTAATTAATGATCAGTGCACAGGTTAAAAATTACTCCTACAGGTTCTTAGTTTAGGGTGTATTAATATATTGGAATCACTTGTGGTGATTTTTTAAAAAATCCTGATGCCTGGTACCTCCCTCAGAGATTCTGACTTGATTGGTTCCAGGTAAAGCCTCAGCATCAATAGTTTTAAAGAGTTCTCCAGGTGATATTCATAAGTAGCTAAATTTATAAACTCTATTATAGTATATTTTCTTTAACTAAAATTATCAACAAATTAACAAGAGTTATGAAATTTTAGTTATTGATGTTCTTTATTAAAAAATGATTGTGAGGGGTGGCACCTGTGGCTCAGTGAGTAGGGCACCTGCCCCATGTACTGAGGGTGGTGGGTTCCAACCCTGCCCCAGCCAAACTACAACAAAAAAATAGATGGGCATTGTGGCAGGCACCTGTAGTCCCAGCTACTTGGGAGGCTGAGGCAAGAGAATCACCTAAGCCCAAGAGCTGGAGGTTACTGTGAGCTCTGACGTCAAAGCACTCTACTGAGGGCAATAAAGTGAGACTCTGTCTCTGAAAAAAAAAATGATTGTGAGATCAACATAAAATATATGCCACAAATAGAGTCTGAGGAATAAACACAAGTACCAAGTCGTGCCTGTTCTTGGTCCAGGAAAACTTTGTTTTTATTGGCGTCCCCTTTCTCCATCACCTCAATGAAGGTTGAGATGATCCTATTAGTTTGAACCCATAAAAGGACTGTAATTTTCTTTGAACCCTTAGCTTTTAGCCTGATACTTGACTACTTTATGTAGGCTACCAATAGCCTGGAGCCCACATCCCACTGTGAATTAGTTTGTATTTCTGACCCTGTCCTGGACTCTGCACTAAGCACTTTATGGGCACCCTGTCATCCCGCTCTCAGAAGAGCTCAGTGAGGCAGTCATTACTTCCCTCCTTGGGGAAAAAATGGCTTCAGATATGAAATAACTCTCCTTGTCATTCAAAGCTAGTAAGTATCAGAACACAGCATTTGAACTCCAGTAAATCTTTCTGCTAAGCCATGATTTCGATCACTGTCATGGATACTCTCCCCCAAACCCAGGCTCACTGACTAGCTGATGCTGAGTCATTCAGAGACACAGGGACCCAGGAGGAGGAAAAGCAGAGATGGACAGCCTGGGAGAGGTCCTCCTGCCATGTTTCTTCCTGATCCTCCTACATCTCTTTTATTGCTTAGTTTTATAAGCTCTGGCTAGGGAGGCTACTGGTATGAAATGTTTTGGTAGAGGCAAATTTGACTAAGCTCAGAAAGGTCATCCTTAATGAAAATGCGAGGCAGGAATTTCATAGCAGATTCCTTTGGGAAGGTGCTGGAGGCCACAGTTAAAAGCACCAAAGCACAGGCCTACCAAAGAGTCAATACAATTCTAGGTGATGTGCGCTCACTGGGTAATCAGCACCCTCCCCTGTGGTGGTGATTACCAGGGAGTGTAGGGGCCGGGGCTCTTTTGATATAAGCAACTTAAAATAAAAATCTGCAGAAGGGACCAATGCAAATGGAGCATTTTTTGAAGAGTGTGGCTCAGAAAGAAGGCTGAAGAGTGAGGCTTGGAAGAGGCAGTGATCAGATAGTTACAAAACAGAAAAAAAAATCACTTGATAGTTTCTCCTGAGCTGTATGTTGGAATAAATGAATGTCAATTTCTTTCTTCTTTTTTTGTCTCTTCTGTTACCTGTGACGCAAAATCTTAGGAGAGAAGGTCCAGTTAGCTAGACTTAGGAAACATGTCCACTTATACATGTTCCCTAGACAAGGATAGCATCTGAGGAAAGAAGCTATGAAAATAGGATGAAGTTAAAATTGCTTGATTTATTCTCCCCCCAAGATTGTATAATCACAATGTTGAATAAGCAGTTACCCAAAAAGAATAAGGATATGGCCCCAAATGGTAAATGCACACTATCGGTTTTCAGCAGAGGGCACTGCACAACAAAGACACAAAACATCTCTTCTTTTGAAAAAAAGAAAAAGAAAGAAATTAGAAAACCTACAAATACTAGTTCTACACATTCCCTCAGGACAACAGTATTCTGGACCAGAGAAGAAGCTGCCACCTTGAGACAGATTCAAGCTCTCTAGTTCTCCTTAGTCCACACCACTGTTTTTGTGGTGAACCTTCCCACCTCTGCAGCCCCTGAGTCCCTGGGGTTCTCCACCTCTCCTATTAAGTCCTTCAAGGGAGCTCCCTTCCATCACTGGATAGTCAAAACAATTACAACAGATCCTGAAAACATCAAACTCTTCCACCAAGAGTTACTTATTTTAGCTGCAACACCTCTGCTGAACTGAGTGGACCCCTCCCGTGATCCTGTTTCACCGAGGTTTTGCCCACTCTTGTCATTCCAGAAGTTTTGGGAGTAGGACATTCAGCTGTCCTTGCCTGAGTTGTTGCTGAGGAACCACACTTCTGAGGTCAGGAAGACATGTTATTCTGACCTTTTCTGGAACCGAGCTTTGAACTTCCACACTAGCTCCTCGGGACAAAAACTTCAGCAAGACTTCTCTTCTGGGTACCTTTGTTTTTCTATCTTTCCTCTTTCTGAGTCATGTAGTTTCCATGTTTACACCAAACCACCACTTCAGCTCTTGAAGGCACTTGCCACCTTCCCTGGCCACACGTATCTGCAGGCCCGTTACACTTTGGCATTGACCTTTTCCCAGTAAGTAAAGCCAGAGTTCATTCTCTGTCTGGTCCTGAGAGGAGCAGTGAATCCAACTCAAGGCCATGGAAGCACTGACCCATGGTCACTTACACCTGCACCTGAGAGGTGGGCTGAGTAGCTGTGAGGGGTGTATCTGGCCGTACAGCCATCCTGGAGAAATACTATGTAGAGCATATGCTTGTTTACTCATTGGCTGAACGTGCTGGCATACAGTAAAAAGTCAGCTCCACAGATCTTTCTTTAATCTATCCTTAAATAGACTTTTTAGAAATCGTTGGAAGATTGGAAAAAATTTCATGATGTCAAATCCACATAATATTTTTCCTGACAAATGAAATGAAAAGACTGAATAAACTGAAGAGCTACAGAGAAAAGCTTGAAAAGCATCTTCAGTCTTTGGGAAAATACCCTTTACCCGGAGTCCCACTGCTGTCCCTCTGCTTTACGGCATCGGAGAGGGGCTTTGTGAACTGCTCAAGACAGGCTGCAGGGTGAGACAGGAGCTCTCCAGCCCACCCAGGCTGTCCGCTTTGCTTTTCCCTTTTGTAGCACCAGTTGCTTCTTGTCCAAAATATGTTTTAAGTGACTCAGGGAAAACACGGGCCACTCAGGCAACTACAGGAAGGGGGTTTGTGCAGGAGCCTTCTCAGTTGGGTCCATGGATCTCAGGGGACCCTGAGCTGGGATACCACTTTGCCCTTTTCACAATTCTTTTGAAACTTCTCCTGATACAGGGTTCTCCCATTCAAGGCTGGACAGGGGACCCCAGTTTTCCTAGGCTTGGGTAATTTCATGAAGGGAACACCCTGACCTTTTGCCTGGAACTAGAGGGACTGCATTCATTCATTTGTCAATAAGACTCATTAATGTTGAACCCTGTTTCCATCTGCCAAGTCCTGGCCAAGTGTAATTCTCAAGACCTTAACGCCCTGGACAAAGGACCCACGTGGAGACTTTCCACTTGGGTCTTTCCCTCGGCCAGAAGCTTTGGGTGCTTTTTAGTCCTTCTGCCCAGATGCTCTGGTCCTTTTTACTTCCTTTAAATTCCTTTCTGTCTAATAAAATCCTGTATTACCAGTGATCTGTGGGCCATGGGTTCATTCTGTGAATCCCTTAGACCAAGGACCTACTGAGAAAGAAATTCCAGGAACAGTACAGAGAATCAATCACTGATTCATTATCTCAGTACCAAAAAGAGCAGCTAAATGGTGTGTTGGGACTATGCTTTATGAGAACAAGTATTTTTAAACATTGGCTTCATCTTTAGAATGGCAAGCTGTTCCCACTGATATGGGGATATATTGTTGTGGAGTAGAATCAATTGCAGAAGGATATAGGCTGAGAGTAGCCCTAAGATTTAATTTCCAATATAACTGAGAAGTATTGAGTGTATGTGAATTACCTGTGTGTGCATATATAACTATTAAGAAATAAGTACTACTTTCAAAGAAGGAAATATTTTTAGTAAAATTTTTGTACATCTTTTTCTCTAAATATGTGTGGCAGTCATGTTAACATAGAAATAGTAGCCTAAGTTTACTATTTTAGCTTTCCAGGGAAAAGTCTAAAATGTTTTGGATTTTGTAAATAAAAGACTTGGCAAGTTAATTTCACTTGCATTGTGCTGAAAATCAAGTGGGTTAAGTAAATAAAGAAATAAGAACAGGCTCAGCGCCTCTGGCTCAAGTGGCTAAGGCGCCAGCCACATATACCTAAGGTGGCGGGTTGGAATCCAGCCCAGGCCGCCAAACAACAATGACAGCTGTAACCAAAAAAATAGCTGGGCTTTGTGGCAGGTGCCTGTGGTCCCAGCTACTTGGGGAGGCTGAGGCAGGAGACTCGCTTGAGCCCAGGAGTTGGAGGTTGCTGTGAGCTGTGATGCCATAGCACTCTACCCAGGGGGACAGCTTGAGACTCTGTCTCAAAAAAAAAGAAATAAAAACAAAAGGCTAAGTTGGCACATAACAACGTGAGCCGGGGTTGGGGTGGGGACTGATGTGACAGGAGCCACCTGCCTTCCTACTGATTTGTTCATTCTCATGACTTTTGACTGCACTTCTGTAGGTAA
>CAUYQV010141600.1:0-40754 GCA_963574575.1 Galagoides demidoff
ACAGCTCATAGCAACCTCCAACTCCTGGGCTCAAGCGAGTCTCCTGCCTCCGCCTCCCAAGTAGCTGGGACCACAGGTGCCCACCACAACACCCAGCCATTTTTGGTTGCAGCCATTATTGTTGTTTGGCGGTGGGCTGGGGATTCGAACCCACCACCTTAGTTGTATGTGGCTGGCGCCTTAGCCGATTGAGCCACAGGCGCCAAGCCATGACACTAGTTTTTTTGTCATAATGTATGTCCCAGTTATTAAGTAAATGGTATATGAATGCCTGTAAAATGTATTATTGCTCTTGACCGCAAACATTTCTTTAAAGACACCCCCCCCATTTCAAGATTTATTTACTCCATCTAAGAGGACTAGAAATGAATTGGAGATGTATGTAGAACAGGATACTAATTTCTAAAGTTTTTTTTTATTTCAAATTAATATGAGGGCACAAATGTTTAGGTTTCATTGTTTTTAATTCTAAGGTAAAGTTCAAGGTGTAGTTGAGCCCTTCACCCAGGTGGATGTTCTGAATACCCTCACACTGTGCACATTAGGTGAGATCTAGTCAAATGACCTCCCTTCCACCAATCCTGCTCTCCCTCCCACTGTGCCTCTTAGCTCCCCTTTGGTAGACTATACAAGTGTTTTTCTTTTGTGTGGTCATGTAGTTTACATGTTAGTTTCATATTAGTATTCAGTACATTGGAATTTTTTCCATTCTTGAGATACTTTACTGAAAAGAATGCATTTCAACTCTATCAAGGTAAACACAAAAGACATAAAGTCTCCATCTTTTCTTATGGCTGAATAGTACTCCAGGATATACATATACCACACTTAATCCATTCATGGGCTCATGGGCACTTGGGTTGATGGGCATTTGGGCTGCTTCTATCACTTGGTAATTGTAAATTGAGCTATAATAAACAGAAATGGAATTGCAGGATCGAGTGGAAGGTCTACTTTGACTTCTTTAAGAATTCACCTTACTTCTTTCCATAAAGATTATATTAGTTTGTAGTCCTTAGTTCCATCAGCAGTGTAAAAGAATTTCCTTCTCTCCACATCAACACCATCATCTGTAGATTTGGGACTTTATGATGTGGGCTAATCTCACATAGGTGAGATGTTAGAGTGGTGATATCTTAGGTGATATCTCAGAGTGGTTTTGATTTGCATTTCTCTGATGATCAGAGATAATAAAATAAATACATACATATATGTATATGAATACATTTACATTATACATACATTATATATATAATTTAAAAACCTATATAGTATACATGTTTCTATTCTCTGTGGTCCTAAGTTATAAGTACAACAGAATTACTTTTACATTCTTTAAACAAATCTGACACTGTTTATTTTTTGAGACCATACCTCTCATTTTTAAATAAATGCTATATGAGTGCCAGTAAAATGTATTAGTGCTCTTGACTTTAAACTTTTCCTTAAAGACCCTACTCCCCATTTCAAGATTAATTCGCTCCATGTAAGAGGACTGGAAATGAAACTGGACATCTAGAACAGGATACTAATTTCCAAAGATTTAACATAACAAAAATCAAACCTCTAAAAGACATAGGACTCTAAGCTCACGTCTTCCATTAAATCATTCTATGTCCTATATTTAAAGCCTACTGCAACCTCTATTTTACCATGTCAGTTATGGAAGACAGTGTCTTCTTTCCCAAAATAAATTTTCCTTCTATTTTCCTGTTTCTTATAATAATTCTCCCAGTCACTGGCCTCAAAATCTGTCACCTTTTTCTTCTTAGCCATCCATTCTCAACATTCGGATAATCACATAGCCTAAAATTTTCTTACAATTTCTCTTATCTCCATCCGTCATTTATTCTGTTATCACACCCTCTATTTTAAGTGTGTCTTGTCTCTGTCAGTCTCTTCTCATTCAGATTTGTCCTGAACAGAGCTATAATAAACTGAACCGTATTTGTTACTTTTCTCATTAAATCAGTTACAGAAATAAACACAAAGAGTGAATAGGAAGAATGTTAGACTATCTTTTCTCTTTTCTCCTCTAACTTTGCAATTTCTTTTTCTGGGTAAACAATACCTGCTATCCCTATCGTATCTTCACCTCACATTACACATTGTCCAAACTTATTTTTTTCATATTTTAAGTGTTCCAAATATTGTAAAATAATTTTAAATGGCACTTATATACCCTTTGTCTATGCAATCCTTTGCTAGGATAGAAAAGCTATGCTTCCCAAATTTCTTCATTTAGAGAAAAATTCATATTTCAAAAAATATATTGAAAATTAGATCCCTAGGGACTAAGAACATCAAAGACGATTACTTAATAAGCATTCCAAGCTTGTGTTCCCCCCCAAATCCTTAGGCAGAGAGCTCTTTAGAGTCAATGGGAGTTCTGCCCCCATAAAGCTTTCACACAGGGTGAAAGAAATAAGAATTTAAACATAAATAAGTAGAATAAACTTTAATAAGCTCTCTCAATAAGTATTTACCCAAGGGACGGAAACAGCTGTGATGTAAAAACCTGTTTAATAACTCCCCATTAAATAATTTTCTTTATTTAAATGAAAATCCAATACATACTAAGTCATAAACAAATAAGAGTTACATAGTATCACTTTCTAAAAGTGGGACCTAAAATAGGGATCCTCTATTCACCTGATATTTTTAAGTATTGTAGTCGTCTGCTGTTCTTTAAAGTCTACTCCTTTGAGTAATTTACTAAAGCCAACCATATAATTGTGTATCAAAATAATGAATTCAATATACTTTGTATATCAAAGTAGCTTGCTGGTGCATATGGAATAGTTTTAAAGAAAGTAAACAAGAAAATTAATTGCCAATTTTCTCACACAATGTGGCTTCTTAAATGATGTAAACTTTGTAAGACTTCTTCAAGGTTCTCAGTGGCCATAAACTATTGGGGAGTCATTTATCTTCTTTGCCATTGTTCCTACCATATGCAAGAATTTGCTTTTTCTCCAGTTTTAGAAAAATAAAACTTTTGTCTGTTCAGAACTCTTGCTGCTTCCTTCTCATTTGTAGTCACAATTCTCAGTTTATGGCACTGGAATTATTCCATAGCAATTAATCCCCAAGTTATAAGTATGATAATGAGTCCAAGGAGCAAATTTATGTGTTCCTTCCCATCTTTCCTCTTTCTCCATCTCTGGCAAAAAACCGGTTCCTTAGAGAATGAAACACTTACAGAAAAGATTCAGAAATTTGACTCATAAGCAATATCACCTCTGGATTAAAAGACAGGTTCATTCTCATTCTCTTTCTTTCATTTCAGATTTCAGCTTCCTTTAGGAGAGGTTGATCTTGAACAACTTGTGTCATTCTAATATTCAGCTTAGTTCCTTACCCATTGTGAGTTATCAATAATAACAATGTGTTAGAAACTGACTTTCCCTTGTAATTTACCCCTTGCTTTCTTAGGGTACAGGGACAACTGCATCATCATTCATAACACTAAGAATATTGTAATAACAAAATATTCTTTTTGCAGCTTTATTGAGATACGAACAACTGCTCATATTTAATGTGTGAAACTGGATAAGGTTGAACACTGTACCCCCATCACCATCAAGGTAACAGACATACCAACACCTCCCACAGCACCAGCAGCATGTCTCCCTCCACCACTGTTCTGTGGTAAGAATCTTAATGTGAGATCTCCCTTCCCAACAAAAATATGCTTTATGCTAAAATAACCACTGAATTCTTTCAAATGACAGCTAGTTCATAGGCAGAATTGAGGCGGAAATGTAATGGTTAGATTTTGTACATCCATTTAAGAAATGTATTAGACTTCCTGAGTTCCAATCACACTGAATGTGGCACATTCTCTGAATAGTATGGTGGGAATTTTGGAAGTTGAGTCCATTTAATTACATAAAGTATATTTTAGATTTTCTACATATTAGGAAGAAAGTCCCTGAAAATGGATTATTATTATTATTATTTTGAAGTTTTTTTGGCCAGGGCTGGGTTTGAACCCTCCACCTTCAGCATATGGGGCCAGCACCCTAAAAATGGATTATTTTTTATAGGAAATGTTCAAGGTTTAAAACCTGAAAAGTAGAAGATCTTTTGCAAAGAATTTTGCAAAAGAATTTGATAGTATTAACAAAGCAGGATAAAGAACTTGATTTCAGTTGTCTTTTTAATAGTGGTCCAAAGAAAGACAGAGGGTCATTGCCCTTTTTCTGAAAACTATATTTTAGGGATTTGTAATGTTTTGAACTCTCAAATGAGTTTTAAGAATTTAATTAGCCTTAACTATGCCATGACTTTCACATGTCCCCCTTATCTTACTAGTATATCAGATTTTATTTCCTAGGGTGACAAAGGGTAGAAAAAGGGGAGAGAGAGCTTATGTATATCTTCCAATAAATAAAGATTAAAAAATTTACCTTAGACTAAAGCACCTTGCCAAACTCAAAATAATACAGAACCCAGAAAATGAATAGAAATAACCTAGATACTTTTTCTATAGAATCACAGTTGTTATGAAGTATTTGTAATTTGTAATCAAACTCTGAGGGAAAATGTTGGTTTTTCCCTTGATATTTAATGGTATAAACAAAGATAGCATTTTAAGAAAAAAAATTATATATAAAACCTTAAGTTGCTAGACTTTAATCAAAATTCAATACACACAATTTCAATTATTGGTTAAAGGTTTCATTCATTTTACAGACTGATAGAATTTCTTTCTTAACCCAGTGCTATTCAATTTAAAAAGAAAGGCAATGTTATGTTTAAATCACCTAATATAGAATCAGTCATTAAAAAAAGTTGTCTGGAAAGAGGTTTGACAAATGTAGTCAGATATACTAAATTTATCTAAATTGATCATCTAGAAGTTTAAATTCATCCCTCTGGGGCATTAACATAACTGGTTAAAATATGAGGTGAACAGATGCAGGGCTACCCTTCCCCATGATCACAGACTGGTTTCCTGCCCTGTCCAGAGACCTCACAGAGATGAGCCCCAGGGGAAACCTAAGACAGTTTGCACCGATCTGTACAAGTGAATCAGCAATACCAAAAACAACCCCACGCCACAAAGAGACTTTACATACTGCAGACACTGGTGCATTTAAAGAGTTAAAAGAAAATACGCTTTATGGTCAGAAGGACTGCAATATAATCCTGGAAAATCATTTAACCTCCTTGACCTTTGTTTCCTTTTGTGTAAAATAAACAGGAATACTCACTCAAGAGGTTTTTTGGGGGAATCAACTGCAGTGAATTGAAAAAACACTTTTTACAGAGTGATACACATGTAGCTCATTTATTTCATTGGTAAGGTAAATTTTTTCCCAATGTCCACCTGGGTAGTAATTCAGCTTTATTTTCTATGATCATTTTGGGGAGTTACAATAAAATTCTATAATACATAAGGTATATATTAACTGTCTAAAGTACTCATTCATTAATTCAACATTCACTATATTTCTACTATGTGCCAACTATAGTAACAGATACTTAAGAACAGAAATAAAAGACCAGTACTTTCCTCAAAAAGGTAAAGTGTAGTGGCTAAGAAAGAAAACACATACAAATATCCTCTAAACTAGCGGTTCTCAACCTTGTGGGTCGGAACTGTATTAAAAGTTTGCAGCATTAGGACGGTTGAGAACCACTGCTCTAAACCATGACAGTCTCTGAAAAGAACATGAACTGGACATCATTTTGAAGAGGTTAGACACTAATTCTTGGAGAATGTGACTTTTGAGCTGAATAGTTGATAATTGCAGGAAAAGGGGCATATACCAAGACCCAAGATCAAGCTAAAACACACTGAATTCTGCAAACTAAAAATAGCTGATAAAAACTATGATAGATAAATGTTAAAAGGTGGTGACATGAAGTTTATAGGATAAAGGAAGTTGAGATCCCAAACAGTTCTGTATTCCCTTCTATGAATTGATATTTGAAAAAAATGGAGAACTATTGATGGTGGTTGTGACATGATTATAAGTTCATTAATACAAAGTCCTCTAAATAAAATGATACAGAGGTTGCAAAAGAAGAAATAAAATATACTCTATTTGTAGGTGGAATAATTATATACATAGAAAATCCAAGAACTAATAAAGTTCAACACAATTGCAGGATACAAGATAAATACACAAAAATCAATTGCATTTCTATATGGTAACAATGAATATATGGAAGTTGAAATTTAAAAAAAAAGCATAATATTTACAACTGGTCTAAGGTAATACAATTTGATACAAATGAAATAAAAACTTGTACAGTCTTGAAAATAACAAAATGTCAATAAATTTTTTAAAAGACCTAAATAAATGGAGAGATATACCACACTCATGGATTGAAAGACTCAATCATGGTAAACAGGCTCAGCCTCCTCAAATTGATTTATAAGTGTACTAGGATATCTATACAATACCAGTAAGGTTTTAGTAGATGTAGCAAGTATATTCTAAAATTTATAAAATAATAGTTAATACAATTTTTAAAAAATTATAAAGTAGAAGGAATTGTTTTATTTCATGTTAAGTTACAATTAATATATAACTTTAGCAATGAAGAAAGGGCAATGTTAGTAGGGGTATAGACACATAGATCAATGGAATAGAATAAAAAAAACTATAAATAAATCCACAAAAATATGTCCAATTGATTTCTGACAAAGGTGTGAAAGCAATCAATATAGAAAGAATAGCCTTTTCAACAAATAGTGATAAAGCAGGTGGATATCCACAGCCAAAAAAGAGAAAACAGAAGTAAACATCGTGCTTTACACACAAAAAATTAACTCAAAATAGATCATGGGACTCATTTCAAAATGTAAAACTATAAAACCTTGAGAGAAAAAATGGAGAAAATTTTGAGACTTTAAGCTAGAAGAGTTATTAGACTTGACAACAACTGCAGGTTTCATAAAAGGAAACATTGACAAATTGAACCTCATTAGAATTAAAGATTTTGCTTCGTCAAGGACCCATTAGAACAATGAGAAGACAAGCTACAGACTGGGGAAAATAATTGCAAACAATGTGTCTAAAATAGGAGAATTATTTAGAATATATGAAGAGTTCTCAAAAGTCAATAGCAGAAAAACAAACAACTCAATTAAAAAATAGGCAAAAAAAGAGGAACACAGATTTTACTGAAGAGAATATACAGATGGCAAATATGCACATAAAAATATGTTCAACAAAATTAGTCATTAGAGAAATGCAAATAAAACCACCATGAGATATCGCTACTGTCAAAGATAAACAAAGCTAGATGGAAACTGGTTAAAGTGGTAAGGTTGGGTTTTAATCAGTAATATGCTATTGCAATAGAAAAGAAGAGTTCAGCATGAACTCAACTCAAGTTCAGTGTGTATAAGGTGACTGGGCATTTTAAAGGGATAAAATGGAAATAGGGAGAGGGGTTAAACAGAGACTCAGTAGAATCAGGGAAGTAGAAAAATTATAAAAATGGAAAGAGAAGTTGATTCATATGAAACCCATTTGGGTTTGTCATTGGTGATTTTTGAAGTTAGGCTCCTACCTTCCCACAGACTGGGAGACAGGGGCCCTGTCTTCATATGTTGGCAGGAACAAACAAATTCTTTCAGCAGTCTTGAATTTTCTCACGCAAAGCAGTCTTAAAAAGTTTATATACGGTTTGGCAACCACAGCTGAGTGGTTAGAGCGCTGACTACATGCACCAGGGCTGGTGGGTGCGAACCTGGCCAGGGCCTGCTAAACAACAATGATAACGATAGCGACAACAAAAATAGCCGGGTGTTGTGGCTATGGTGCGTGACTGTAGTCCCAGCTACTGTGAGGCTGAGGCAAGAAAATCACATGAGCCCAAGAATTTGAGGTTGCTGTGACACCATGACACTCAACCGAGTGTGACGTAGTGAGACTCTGCCTCAAAAAAATAAAAAAAGTTACATAAGACATGATTCCTTTTAGATAACATTCTTGAATTGAAAAATTATAGAGAAGGAGAAGAATTGAAAAATTATAGAGAAGGAGAAGAAATTAGTGGTTGACAGCAGTTAGGGAAGGGGGAAGGAGAAAGGGTGCTGTAGCTACAGGAGAGGCTCCCGTAAGGGGAAGGTTTTGTATGTTCCCATGTTCTATATATAGATTCTATATGTTCATATGTTGTATGGTGGTCATACAAATGCACAGTTTCAGTCATGCAGATGCACATGTGTGATAAAATCGCACAGGATTAAATGCAAACAAAATGTTTCTTTGTATTTAGTGCTGTCCAATTTTATCACACATGAGTATTTGCATGATTAAAACTAATGAAATTCAATCAGATTACTGGATTGTAACTGCTATGATCTGAATGTGACCCAAGCACACTCATATGTGGAAACCTACTCACCAATGTGATGGAACCAGGAGCCAGGATCCTTGGAGGTGACTGGGTCATGAGGATGATGATCTGGTCAGAGCTCTCATGGTTGGGATCACTGTCATTGTAAAAGAGGTGCCTGAGCTCTGCCACCTCCTCATAGCATGTGACACAGCTAGAAGTCAGTCCTCACCAAACACCCAATTGACTTTGGATTCATCTGCCTCCGTAATGGTGACAAATACATTTCTGTTGCTTATGACCTACCCATTTTATGGTATTTGATTATAGTTGTTTGAATGGACTAAGAAAGTATCAATGTCGATTTCCTGTGTGTGATTTTATAATATAATATGTGATATTTCACTGTTAGGGAAATAGGGAATGTATAAGGGATGGCTATTATTTCTCACAACTGCATGAGAAACTATAATTATCTAAGAATTTTTAAAAATCACTCTAGGTACAGAATAAGGACCGTCTGGTAATGAGGGAGGAATGTATGATACGTATTAGGTCCTTGGCTCAGTGTATGTGATTGCTGGGGAGAAGTAGTGAATAACGGGATGAGCACTTTTCCTAAACTTCACTGACCAGGAGAGAAAAACCAAGGGGATAAATTGTTGGAGAGGAGCGATGAATTCAATTCTGAGCTTGCTGAATTTATTTTTCCATGTAATCAAACAGGCAGAGTCCATAAATGAAAAGACAAGAGGAAAGAGCAAGAAATCTTGCGCAAGGGAGAGATACACAGTTCTCGGCTGGATTTTGTATATCTGCTCTCCACATGCATGAATAAATAATAAAATATTGGAATCAAGATATACAAGAACCAGGGAATTTAGAAGTAAGAGGAAATGCATACATACACCTAAAAACATTTCAGTCAAGGACAAGCATACATGGATGGTGGTCCCAGAAGATTACAGTGGAGCTGAAAAACTATCACTGAATGAAGTCTTAGTCATTGAAACATCTTTGCATAATGCATCAGTTTGTGTCTGTGGGGAGACCGGGGTAAACAAACCTACTGTGCTGCCAGCCATATAAAAGTGTAGAACATAGATTAGATACAGGACATAATACATGATAATGATAATAAACAGCTATGTTACCGGTTCACGTATTCACTGTATATACCTTTCATCATTATTTAAAAGTGCACTTCTACTTGTCAAAAAAAAAAAAAGTTTACTGAAAAACAGCCCACGGCAGCTTCTTCAAGAGGTATTCCAGAAAAAGGCACGGTTATCATAGGAAGCGACGGCTCCATGAATGTTATTGAACCTTCAGACCTTTCAGTGACACAAGACGTGAAGGTGGACGAGTGATACTGATGATTCCGACCCTTTGCAGAATTAGGCTAATGTGTGTGGTCGTGTCTTAGTTTTAAAAAGTGAAAAAAGTGAAACAAATATTAAAAATAGAGAACAGTCTATATAGTAAGGATTTAAAAAACATTTTTGTGCAGCTATACAATGTATATGTTTGTGTTTTAAAGTAAGTGTTTTTACAAAAGACTCAAAAGTTAAAAATTAAAAATTTTATAAAGTTAAAAGTGTTTCAGCAAGCAAAGGTTAATTTAATATCGACAAAAGAACACATTTTTTTTAAACAAATTTAGTGTAGCCTAAGTATACAGTGTATTCCTTTTGATTTTTTGTTTTGAGCCATTCTCTGTGGAAAAGCATGTACAACATCTAGAGACGAGTATACTACATGTCCTAAATCTTCACATTCAATCACCACTGACCCACTCAGTGCAACTTCTAGCCCTGCAAACTTTATTCATGATAAATGACTAGACAATTGTTACCATTTTAAAATCTTTTATATGGGATTTTTACTGTACTTTTTCTGTCTTTAAGTATATAAATAGTTACCATTGTGTTATAATTGCTTACGGTATTGAGTACAGTGACATACTACACAGGTTTACAGCCTAGGAGCAACAGGCTATTCCAAGGAGCTTTGGTATAAAAGAGGCTACATCATTGAGGTCTGAGTAAGTGGACTATGATGTTTTCACATCTGGAAAATCACCTACAGACTCAGTTCTCAGGATATATTCCAATTATTAAGGGATGCATGACTGTATATGGAAGCACTTATGGGAATTCCAAATACAGGCTGCATAAAACACATTAGCATTATGTTTTAAAATAACTGAAAAAAAGAACAAATATCAAATATCTTTAATGTGCTAAGTACTACATTGGTATTACTCTGTTTAATCCTCACTGCAGACCTAAAAAGTTAAGTTTCATTATCTAAAATTTCTAATCATAGAGGTTAAATAACTTGCCAAATGAAACAAAGCCCGTAAGCAATTTCCTAGGCGAGAATTCGAATTAAAATATGTTCTTAGCTCACATTCTTTCCACTACATCAAGAAGCCTGCTGGGGGCGGGGGGCGGTTAAACACTTTAAAAACTGTCCATATTATGTTCTTGCTTATTTGAGGATTTTTGTGGATTTAAGCTGCTACTTTCATCTTTGTAAGTTTTCAGTTTCCTACAGAGAAATTTTAAAGGTTCTATTGAGGTCACTTGCCACACATCTTTACAGTATGGCATGCCAGTTGAGGCATTAATAGAAAATTCACAGTTCTCCATTCTCTAGATTCCATGCCCAGCACCTGTCATAGTGCCACCTTATTCTCTGTATTAGGAAGGAGTTAATTTTCTCATATCAATTGGTAGGTAATTCTCTCACATATATTTCCCAGATAACTTGTCTGTTTGTTTCTTTTCAGGTATGTAAACTATATAGATTTGTTAACAAGCATCTTTCACTTCAACTAATTCTAATAGATAAACAGCAAGTGTCCTCAGTGGCATGTCCTCAACCTTACATGGTGCATTAGCTCATTAAATACTAACACAGGATTCTCTACACATCCAGATCTGTAAACAAATAAAAGCTGTATTTCCATCTCTGCAAAAAATCCTGCACATTGTACAGTTTCTTGTTCTTCTCATCTGGTAATTTTCTATTCTCTACTTTTAGTTCGTATGTTTTCTTTGACAGTATCCCATTTAAGATTATTAAGGTTGAGATATCACGATTATGATCCTCTAGGGTTTAAAGTCAATTTCTGTACAGTACATCACAGTCCACTTATTTTATAAACCAAGGGCAGTCAAGTCAAGCCTTGAAAAGTAATTTTCAGGTAGAAATTAGGCTTCTCTTCTTAACTGACATAGATGTAGCCTTACTGTTTCCAAATCTCTTAATTCTTATGATTATTATGATTATGATTCAGTAATCTAGATTTAATTTTCTCATCCTACATCTACCAAAATGCAGACTCAAGCCTAAGTTGTGTATCTCCTATATACACCAAAAAGGTGAGTGGCAGGAGGAATTCACCACGTCTGTACGATCTGATTCTCTGTTGGATCTGTTAATTTTGATCCGTCACCTTTCTAAAGCATCCAAACCTTAGGTGTAGATTGAACTTCTCGCCATTCCCGCCATCTAGTGGCTATAAATGTTATGTTTGGCTTTAAGGAAGATTCCTAATGACCGGGGGGCGGGTATACGGAAAAACAAAACGGTTGGCTCTGACAATTTTCCAGCCTCTCTCCGTGTCGCTTACACCTCTCACGGACACCTTTAGCTACTTTAACCATTTTAGATAAGTGCAGCGAAGCGCAGAGGGGATGCAGGGGACTCACATTCTCAGAGACGCACGCCCCTTGACGCTGACCATTTAGAGAAGGGTTCCCAATGCTCCTGTCATTCCTAAAGGACTGGGAAAGGAGTTGTGACAAGACCTACACCGAGGACACTGCCTGACTTTTCGGCAAGTTGGATAGATGACATATTAACCCCTGCAACGTTAACGTCTGGTTTGAATTTAAAAAAAAAAAAAGGCACTTAAAAATCCCGCGGGGCTCTGCGGGTCTTGCCGCCCCGCGGCCCCTAGCAGACAACCAATTCCTGAGCGTTCCGCTCCCCTCACCCTCCTTCCCAGCTTCTGTCGCTCCTTCTCCCCTTATTCCCACGCTCGCCGTGAACCGACACTCAGGAGGCAGAAGCAAGGCAGCGGTCCCCTTCCTCCTCTCCTCCTCCAAACCACCGCAGCCCAGCGCGTGAAGCTTCCCTTTGTTCATCCGAGCCTCGCTCTCCTCCCCCGGCAGATCCACCTGGATACTCTCCCTCGGTGACATTTTGCGCCGGGGCTGGTGGGTGGCTGGGGTGGAGCGAAGAAGCTCGAGGGGGCGGGGGCGGAGAAAGGTCAAGCCAAGGGAAAGGCAGGAGACGCCTTTCCTAACCTGCGTGGCGGGGCGTGCGCGCGGTTATTTATTTATTTTCTCCTTATTTATTGATCTCACAAGCAGAGCAGCGCGGGGAGCCGGGGGAGATGCAGGACCACCCACTGGCGGGGAAGCAGCGAGCAGCCCTCCCGCGCCCCCGCGCTGCCGAGCGCCTGCTGCCTCCGCGCTCGGACGAGAGCCCGTGCCCACCCGGGCCCCGGCCCCGCGCCGCCGCCACCGCCACCGCCACCGCCCGCCCCGCAGCCCCGCAGCCCCGCTGCCCTGCCGCCTCGAACCGCGCCGGCCGGGTCCCCGCCACAGTGGCCGCTCAGTAACTTGGCAGGAGCGAGTCCCCTCCGTTGTCGCCTCCCCCGCACCTTTTGAACTTGTTGCTGCTGCTCGCTCGCCTGCGCCCGGCTTTTGGAAGGTGAAAAGGAGGAGGGAGGCACGGAGGGATGGGGGAAGGGGAAGAAGAGCTGGCTTGAGCTTTATTTATGCTCCCTCGGCGCGTCGGATTCGGCTGCTCGCTAGCTGCTTTCTCTGCTTTTCCCTTTCCGGGGGCACGGCGAGGAGAAAGTCTCTATGCAACTCAGCCCCGGCGCGTACTTTGCCAGGTATGTACCGCGGGCGAGGCGCGTTCTGCGCGGAGGCAGATGCTGCTGCCGCCACGGCGGCGGCGGCTGCCAGCTCCTGGGCTCTGTAACTGTCACACTGCACCTGGGCTGAACTTGAAAACAGAGTGAAGGGGCGATTGGGCTAACGCTTTTGGCAGACGGAGAGGGTGTTTGTAGGCAAGCGGGAGGAAAAACCTATTTTAACGCCCCCCACTGTGCCCACTGCCCATCACCTCCGTCTCTGCAAATACGGAGTAGAGGAGTAGAGGTGGCAACCGGACCCCCTAAGAGAGACGTGGGGCAGAGGCTGTGACCACATCTCCTGAGCCACAACGGGTCTTTTTGTTACCCCCACCCCCTTTTTTGAGACTCCTTTGGCGGGAATGGCTACTTGGAAACGGAATGTTTGAAAGAGTGGGAAGCGAAGGTGAAAGGGTTCCCTAATTCGTCGGGAGAATACTGTTGGGTGACTCTTCTTCGTCCTTTCTATCCTCCACTCCGTATACTGACCCCTGTAATCCGGACCGTGTTAGGGGAGAAAGCAGAGACACCTGTTTGAGGAAGATACCGCTGCATCTGAAATCACCTGTCTGCTTATTTGTGCCTGTGGGTGGCTTGGTCCAGCTGCTGGAAATGTTTGCTTAGATTCTATTGGGAGTGATTGTGAGGACATTCCTTTTTTTTTTTTTTTTTGATGGTGGTGGTTGTTATTATTCCAAATACCTGTCTCTGAGGACTGTGACATCACGTGGAGCCCTACCTTGAAGAGTGATACCTCTGGGACAAGTTTTCCAGAAGTAGTTTGACAAGAGGAGGTGGGAGATTTTGCTGCTTTGGTCGACCCTCTGCAGGAGCCTGGTGACCCTTGTTTCCTCCACTTCAGGGAACCATGGCGGCAGGGGTGGCAGCGTGGCTGCCCTTTGCCAGGGCAGCGGCCATTGGGTGGATGCCTGTGGCCTCAGGGCCCATGCCAGCTCCCCCCAGACAGGAGAGAAAGAGGACTCAAGATTCTCTCATTGTGCTTAATGTGAGCGGCACGCGTTTCCAGACGTGGCAGGACACCCTGGAGCGTTACCCGGACACGCTGCTGGGCAGTTCTGAGAGGGACTTCTTCTACCACCCAGAGACCCAGCAGTATTTCTTTGATCGGGACCCAGACATCTTCCGCCACATCCTGAATTTTTACCGCACTGGAAAGCTCCACTATCCCCGCCATGAGTGCATCTCTGCTTATGATGAAGAATTGGCCTTCTTCGGCCTCATCCCGGAGATTATTGGCGACTGCTGTTATGAGGAGTACAAGGACCGCAGGCGAGAGAACGCCGAGCGTCTACAGGACGATGCTGACACTGACAACACCGGGGAGAGCGCGCTGCCTACCATGACCGCTAGACAGAGGGTCTGGCGGGCGTTTGAGAACCCCCACACCAGCACCATGGCCCTGGTATTCTACTATGTTACGGGGTTCTTCATCGCCGTCTCCGTCATCGCTAATGTGGTGGAAACCGTGCCGTGTGGGTCGAGCCCGGGTCACATTAAAGAGCTGCCCTGTGGGGAGCGGTACGCGGTGGCCTTCTTCTGCTTGGACACAGCCTGTGTCATGATCTTCACGGTGGAGTACTTACTTCGCCTGGCTGCCGCACCTAGTCGTTACCGTTTTGTGCGCAGTGTCATGAGTATCATCGACGTGGTGGCCATCCTGCCTTACTATATTGGGCTGGTGATGACAGACAATGAGGATGTCAGTGGAGCCTTCGTGACACTGCGAGTCTTCCGGGTCTTCAGAATCTTTAAGTTTTCCCGCCACTCCCAAGGCCTGCGCATCCTGGGGTACACGCTGAAGAGTTGTGCCTCGGAGTTGGGCTTCTTGCTCTTCTCTCTCACCATGGCAATCATTATTTTCGCTACAGTCATGTTCTACGCAGAGAAAGGGTCTTCAGCCAGCAAGTTCACGAGCATCCCTGCAGCCTTCTGGTACACCATCGTCACCATGACAACACTAGGGTAGGTCCCCTCGAGGGAAATCGGGTGGAGGTTGGTCATGGGTGAGGCGACTGTGGATCCATTAAGGTTACATGATAATTCAGAGGAATTAACTTTTTTCTCCTTCCTAAGTAGGTTTAGAAAAGCTTTGTCTAAATGGTTTGGCATAACGCTGAGTCTGTGAAATGGGTATGATACATGGAACTAGGGAGTTGCTGGCAAATATTGAGTGTTGGTGGGTGAAGGGGATAAATATATGAAGTTTAAAATTCCCTGCTACAGGAAACTATTGCCAAATATCTGTAGGAAATCATGAAATATTATAAGAATGAAAACAAAATCTGTGCCCTAATAAAGATAAGAAAATGTACAATGTATAGCGGAATATCTAGAAAGCACGTCAGTGCATTCAAATGAAAAGTTTCCCGGTAGATTTTAAGTATTATTTTCATACAAATAGATACTTACAGTGTGCACTTTCCCTGTAAGAACTAAAATTCTTATTTTACGACATTGCCAAGCATAGATTGCAAGTATAATTATGAAAGAATTTATAATATACGTGCACTTTTAACTATGGCTGACAAGGTTATGACGTGTTTCCGACTATCAGGACTGAAACTGATCAATTTTACAGTATATAGTGGAATGATATTTGCAAGATATTTAGAACACTAGGTTCATACTTTCAAAAAAAGAAGCAAATGACTGTCATCCACACATTTTTTTTTTTAGAAGCTAGAGATCCCATCAGGCAATGGGCCCAGGCCCATTAAATACACATAGAAGATAGAGCAGTGTCTGGTAAGATTGATGGTCACCCAAGGCTTGTTGGATTATAAAATGTTGGGTCCTTATTTCCTTCCAGAACTCTTCTGTGGCTTTTATTTGGGGGTAATGACATTTTGCAACTTAAGGGGCATATTCTGAATTCATGTTTTTAAAAATAGACTTCTCCAGCTAGAATTAAAGATTTTTATATGATAGGCAAAAAGAAAGGTATTAAATGATTAATAATGTTAATCAAACTGCAGAAAGGTAGTAGCATTTTACGTAAGAGAGAATCTAATAAAAAGAAATGGTGAGAGCCGTTTACTTTTATGAGTTCTTAGATAAGCCAGGGAGCAATGTTAGTGCCTTTTCTTCAGGTTTCTGTTGCTATTCTTGCCTAGGTAATCAGTTCAATAGGATGTGGTAATGGCTGTAAGAAAAAAAGCGATTCCCAAGGCTAGTCTTTAAGTTGTGTGTTTCTGGCTAATTTAATTGGCTTTTTTAAGTGACACTGTAGTTGAAGTCAACTTTATTTTATTAGACATATTGTGGTGTTTAGAGTTTGTCTTGTTATCATATGGCCAACTAAAGGAATATTTTCTATGTGAAGAATTTTGGGCTGGGCTAATCAAGGAAATATAGTAAAGTGAAATGCAATGATTTATGATTTTGGTTTACTCTCAAATATTTTGAAGATGTACTGCTCCAGTTTAAGGAATAAATTAGTGAAAATCCATATTCTACTGCTTATATTTCCCTTTTATCCTGTTGGTAATTTTGTGACGGATTAAAACAGTGCAGTGTACCTTAGTAGTATGGGTGCTTATTCCTTATCAAAGAGGTTTTATTTGTTGCTTTTTTTGTATTCTTATCTTTTCATCGTTTGAAATTATTATTAAGGACAATTGAGTAGTGCAAATCACTGCCATGACCTTAAATTGGAATACAAATGAGGATTCTATGAGAAGAGGAAATAAAAGAAGAAATATTAAAAGCAAATGCACTTTAAAATATTCTTGTCTATGGCATTGATTTTCATGAGATATAAGTGAGTAATTTAAATGTTATATGCTGTCTATATGATTGGATATAGATTTTATGATGAACATTAATGAGATGCTGATTTAATTTAGCTAAAAGTTCTATACTACACTTGTGAAGTTAGTATTATTTCAAATTGATTCCTGAAATGACTTTCCATTTTTTTTATTTGATCTTGAAGTTAATTTTTGTTTTCAGGAATAAAATGAATAAATGTTAATAATTAATGCCAATTTTTATTATATAAATAAAATCCTTAAAGTAACTTACTTTCTGAAATCTTTTAAGAAACTGAATCGTAATGCCCTAGTAAATTCCGTCAGTGTGTTTATTTCACATGTTCCATAAGTACGTGGAGTAGAAGGAGTAAATACATAGAGTTTCTCAGAGCTTAGAAGTAAATGGGAGTTGCTTTTAAGAGTTAAATTTCACTGAAGTTGAAAATTTTAATTATCAGGAAATTAAGCTAATTAAAGATCCTGATGGAATATATCAGTCATAGTTCTGAAATGTAGAGATGTTGATGCCATCAAAATGATGCTATGTAAGGATATTTAACAAAACATATACTTTGTAATTTGGTAAAGTTTCTTAGGAGAATGTCTTTAATTTCTCATAGAAACATGTTTAATATATTTTCACTCCCTGGAAAAATAGATTCTTATAAACCTTGCCTCTTAGCTGTCTTATCTTTGGTTTTATTGTGGCACAACAGCATTGTTTAAAACTAGAAAATATTCTATAAAAGTCATTTCCTAACTTTTTGTTTTATACTATGGCTTTATATTTAGAGGATGAAGTGTGAGATAGACACTTTCTGGAAAATATGTAGTAGTTGGAGCTAATATCAAGTTGTATCTTAAAGACAATCAAGAATTTTCCATTATAATTTCTGGCCTTTTCTATATGGTTATTATTTTTTGTGGAGTTAATATTTATCAATTAGTGATAATAGAAATGAAAATGTGATCATGGAGAGTAGTTATCCAAAGTTCCAGCTCATATCAACATTATCTGCATGAGATAAATAACCAAGAGCTTTGTCATTCAGGACTGGCGGATCTACAGCAACTCTGGCCATATGAGACTGTATTCAATTAGTTTTTTCATCTGGAGACTCAGCACATCTATCATAGAACTATGGTGAATTCATCTAGTTTTTTTGCTCCCTCAAATATGTATATCAACTATATCATTAGACTATACCTTGATCTTGCTTATTATGTAAGTAATTATTTAATCTGCCAGCAAAATTAATACTTTAAGATATAGTTTAAGCAGGGGTCCTCAAACTTTTTAAACAGGGGCCAGTTCACTATCCCTCAGACCATTGGAAGGCTGGACTGTGGGCCCCAGGACGGGTCAGCTACTAAGCAGGACAAGCAGCGGCAGCAAAAACACCCAGCAGGCCAGATAAATGTCCTAGGCAGGCCGCATGTGGCCTGTTGGCCATAGTTTGAGGACACCTGGTTTAAAGACTATCCCATTTCCTATTTACTAAGTAGGAAACATCAAAAGCACAATTTTAAAAAATCAATGAAAAGAAGTGTCAGAAAGATTAAAAAAAAAGAACAACAACAACACTTAGTTAGAGTGGTCAGGTAGATCTGGTTTCTCAATTTTATTCTTTCTTTATGACCTGTGCCGGACCCTAAGATATCCTTTTACTCATCAGGCTCCCCTTTCCATAACATAAGCCTTAATTACTATCTTGAACTGCATAGAAAAAGAACCTAGAACTCTCCTCTTTCGTCCTAACGCCTTTTGGAAGATGGTGTCTAATTGTTATTTTCATTTAGATGGTAGAATAAATGTTGCCAAAATTAGGAAATTAACAAATATTCATCAAAAATCAAAAACTGTTTCGTAAAAATATATTCAACAGGGTGGAACTCCAGTTTACTATAGTATCTTGGGCATGTGACTTGGGAGCCGGTAGTTGTGCCCTGTGGCATATTAAATAATTTCAAGAGTTATTATGTTAGGCAGTGTTTGCATTCTTGGTCATGATTACTAAACATTTGGAGAGTTTTTCTAAGGAAGACATTATATTACTACTAAAAACTGAAGGACTTGAGAAATACATCTGTGGCCTGTACCACTTCTTTAACTTTAAAACACTGTTGTTTCCATCAAATTTTTCAATATGGGAAAGAAAGTTGCATAGATGGCATGTCTATGACGTTAATAATGAAATTTTGTGATTTTAACTATATAAAACATACTCTGATTTCTAAAGAAATTTTGGAAAACAAAAAGTTAATTTATATTACATATTCATCTGAAACCAATGTAATAGAACTACATCTTTGCTCCCAGAAAACTTAGTGTTGTTGTCTATTTAATAAGACCCTCAAACCTAGCTCTTTTATTTTTTCAATTTTTATAGGTTTTGTGAATGACTATTTTAAGAAACCAGAAAAAGCAAAATAATTTTTCACAGCAATTTCCCCAGCAATGTATTAAGGAAATACCTTTTTTTGGAGAGGCATAATTTATTATATACATATATATTTTTATATCTATGATCAATAAGAATATTATGTTAGAAATATTATTATTTAAAAGGAAAGAGTAACTTGTAAGTAACAGTCTTCTGTTATGTAACTATTATGACTACATAGCTTTGGGATTGTTGGGAGTATAACCTCAGAATTATTTATGTAGAGATTTTCAGTATACCCAGCTATTAGTGAAAATGGATGGAATATTTTTCTATTTCTCTATTGCTAATTTGTTAATATAATAATCATCAAAGTGTGGGAAGCATTGCCTAAACTTTTTTTTTTTTTTTGCTGAGGAGCCATACTGTAAGGTAACATCCATTTTTATTTTGACATACTACGAAACATTAGCGAAAAGTTCTTCATAGAAAATGTTAGTTGGGCTCAGTGCCTGTAGCTCAGCGGCTGGGGCACCAGCCGCATACACCAGAGCTGGTGGGTTTGAATCCAGCCCGGACCTGCCAAACAACAATGACAACTGTAACCAAAAAAATAGGTAGGTATTGTGGTGGGCACCTAGTCCCAGCTACTTGGGAGGCTGAGGCAAGAGAATCTTAAGCCCAAGAGTTTGAGGTTGCTGTGAGCTATGACCTTACAGCACTCTACCGAGGGTGACAACTTGAGAGACTGTCTCAAAAACAATAACAACAACAACAAAAGAAAATGTTGTTTTGATGATGAGAGTTGAAATTGAACTTCTAAGGAATGCAGAGAAATGTGCTGGTATGTATTACTCTTTCAGCATTACAAGGAACCATTCTTAAGTGTTTTCATTGTGTTCTAGTCATCATTTGAATAAGAGATAATATTTGACCTAATATTTTAAAAATATGTGTATTTTCTCACCTTCTACACTAGTTTCCAGACAGAGAGGTATTTTAGAAAGAGATAATATGTGTTTTCCCAATGCGGTATCTTACAGAAAGAGCCATTTGCTAATTTTTCATGAGTCTATTGTATTATTCTTTTCTTCTTTTCAGAGTTTTCCTTTAGATTACGGATTTTTTTCACTTTAATTTTATAATGATATCATTTAATTCTGAACTTTCCTCCTAATTATACTCATCTTTGAAAGTAACTTACTGAAGTTTAAATGTCTGACTCTCTAAATTACTTGCTCTCTTAATTCCTGGTGCAAGAAAATTGATTTTGTTATTTATTTAAAGTTCATAATTTCACACATAGAAAAATTTTGTGCCTTACCATAGTTATATAACTAAATAGCAGCAGTATTTTTTGAAATTTTATTTTTTGCTCATTTTTAGCTGCAGATCTTACATGTACAACATTATCTAGAAATGTGCTTTAATAATTATCAGGATGGTACTGCTGATGCTACATGGTAAGAGAGAGAATATGTTGACTATTTATTCCAAGAATACAGTGCATTTCTTTTCTAGTTCTATTGTCTGTGACTCACTATTTCCACATTCTTCAGTATCACTACTGCTTTGGCATTTAATCACACACCACCAGGGTTTATCCTGATGGCACCCAACTGATAGACAAAAACTGTGTCCTCATCCAGTGATCTTTCAGGTCATTTGGAGGCAAGCTACTCAATGGTGATTATGTTATTGGACCCAATAGAAGTATAAGAAAATCAGTTGTTTTGTCCTAATTGCCTAAATGAATTGGCCTCTGAGTCATTAGAAATGTACATTTTAACTTCCCTTGCATTGAAAGAACGAGTATGGTAAAAAGCACATAAACTGAAAAGGGAGCATAATTTTTCCTAGAACTGTAATAATAAATTGATACTACTCTCCTATATAACATTGTTTTATGAGCATAGAGATATTTGTGTGTGTGTGTGTTTTAAAATATAGTTTTCTGAGACTAGCTTCCATAGTTGGATTTGATGTTATGAGATGTTGTCTAGTCCTGAAGGAAACCAGGGGAAAACACAATTTCTGTGTATGTATACACTGCTCTTTACTTTAGTAGATTTGATGAATGCTTTGTCTTATAGCTTTCTCCTTTAAGAATCAATCTTTACATTGACATTCTCCATGAAAAATTCTCAAGTTCCCAATCTCACATTTTCTATAGCTGGAATTACCCTTGCCATGTTAAATGTAATTTATGCTTTTAATCTTTACCTTCTTAACTACGCAGAAAAGTTTTGGAGGTTTGAGTTTATACCTTTTGGGAACTCATTACCTTGCCCAGTGTTGAAATGTAGGAAAATGTCTATGTTAATATGTTGCTGATCATGGTGGGGGATGAACCTCGCACCCCATTGAGAGCTAGCTGCTTAGCAGTGCAGCTGGGCCGTCTCAACATTAGCCAACATATACTAATCCAAGCCAATTAATTTCCCATTGTTCAGTGGTAAAAATATTTAAACTTATTATTTAAACATTTTGTCTTCTAATCTACTACATCCTTTTTGTTTTTCTCTTATAACTGCAAAGGATTATAAGACCTCCACTTTTTCACCCATAACTGATGTTTCTGCACAGTTTGGAATTAATCAGCTGTCCTTGGATCTTTTTTTTAATCAATTTGCTTTCTGGTGAAGGTTAGGTAAGTTGCAGATGCCTCTGAAAAGCATACGGAGATACTTCATGACAAGCGAATCAGCACACAAATGTATTTCCTTCTCTTATAAGTTTAATTCGCTATCTAAAGATGAGCAACTCAGGGAGCCCATGGGCCAAAAATGTACTTTGATGACACTTCATCACTAGAAAGGCATTCTATTTCTTGCACAGTAACACTCATTTATGCATAAAATAGAATTGTTTAAAAATAGTGAACTATTATCTATAAATGACATGTGAGATAGATGTAATATCTGTCAGGATGAAGTTCACATTCTAAGGCATTAAAAGGCAAGTGCAAAAAATGTAAATATAAATGTAGGTACATATTCTGGCATAGCACGCTCCATTTTGCTTGGGGAATTTTGACAAGTTTGTTATGTAAAGAGGATCCAAATCATAAAAAGTGTGGGGGGAAGTAGGGAGTGACTTATCAGAAGTTAGTAATGAGAAAAAAAAATAACACTGAAGAAGTTGGATGACAAGTTAATGTCAAATAGAATGGTAAGATTTTGTTCTAAAATTAAAAGATCTCATCTTTTTAGATTTTATGTGGACCTAATTTTTCCATTTATTTTATTTTCTTCACTTTTAAGCATACCAAGAATAGTGCTATTTGAACTCAAAAGTCATGTGGGAACATACTCTCAGGAAATCAAAATGTAACTTGCAAGGTTCAGTTCATTTACCAGACTTTAGTTGATCACTTGTTACCTGTTGTTGACCATGGGATTAAATATGGCCGACTTTCCAACCTTAAGAACCCCGGAGAACTATAATAGCGAGAGAAGCAGAAAATGAATATATAAACATATAATATGTATGGTGCCAGGTAGAAATGGGTAAATCTGAGTAAGAAGCCTGCTATATGGGATAGAGCATAGATGAGATCTTTCCAAGGGAGTGGCCTTTGAGCTGATGGTAATTGAAATGATGTTATGAATGAAGAGCTTTGTCGAAAGAAAGAAAAGAAATACAGAATCTTCAGGGTGGGAGAAAGTTTGGTGTATTCCACCTAACGTCCTTGAATTTGAAGCAAAGGAAGTAAGGGGCTTCGTGGCAAATGAAATTTGAAAGAAAGTTAGGAAGAAATGATGTGAGGCATTCCAAGTCCTAGTAAAGACTTCTGTTTTTATTCACGATGAAAAGTCTACATTAAAGATCCATGAACAGAGTAAGGGTGGGATATGAATTTCCGTATTCAAAGGAGCAAACATTTAAAACATTTTTAAATGGTCATGTTAAAGTTAGCTTCTGTACCATATATAAATTTTCATCCTTCATTAGATTTGTTATACTTAATGTTAGCTTAAAACGTATATCAAATTATTCATGAGATTGTCCCAAAATGAAGTATTTCCATCTCAAAAAAAAAATTATTCCTCCCTAACAAAAATAAAACCAATTCAAATGTAAAAAGTGAATTCTACCTTTTAGCCGAAAAGAATGAAGTCTGGTGCTCCATACATATGGAGCTGTTTGGGAACTGACTGTGGATGATTATTTATTTTGAATATACATTTTCATACTTACAACTGTCAATCTAATATTAGTGTCAACAATAGCATATACATTTGAATTCTATTTAAAGGATTTTCTTCCATTTTTTTTCTCCTTTTTGTTTTTCTTTTTCACGTTGTAGTAGGTACATATTTATATCCTCTCCTGGTGTTTTGTTATTTTTTGTGAGTTTGAAAGAATAGTTTACGTGTCTTAAAATCTATGATAATTTCCATGAGATGTGCATTTTCAACAAATCAAATTGGGACTATGCATACAGAAGATATATAATGAAAACTTGCAGAGACAGTATTTTAATAATCACGATGGCTAGAGAATGAAACATAATCAGGAATGGATAACTGGAGAGATAGGTTTAGGAGAACAAAAATTAGATTAACATCATAAAAATATATATTAAAAAGTGTATACTTGCCAGATGACAAATTTTGAAAATAACCAGCATGAGCAAGTCAGTGAGACCTGGTGGCAGGCATATGTAGTCTCAGGTACTAGGAAGGCTGAGGCCGGAGAATCACTTGAGCCCTGCAGATTGACGCTGCAGTCAGCTATGTTCATGCCACTGCACTTGTACGTGGGCAACAAAGTAAGACACTGTCTCAAAAAAAAAAAAAAAAAAAGGTAAAAAAGTAATTCCTGAATCTAAAAGAATCCACTGTGTCTTCTCACTTTGGCCTGCTGTTTGCATGAAAACATCTGCCCTCCAGATGATTCTGCATCCTTCCCAGCAGTTCCCTCCATGGGTATGTTCCCTGATTAGGCAAGCTAGGATTTATGAAGAGCATTACAAAGGAAAACATCCTGGAATTCCCTGTCCTTTGCATGTAATAAAGCTGGAAAATAACAGTTACACTCTCCTAATTACTCTCTTTTGTCAGCTTTGAATGGGAAACCAGTTTACTTTCATCATGCTACAGAAATTTTCCGGCTATCTAACCCTATATCCTCCTGATGCATTTTGGGAAAAGGAAATTCTTAAGTATATGTTGTAGATAGCACTTTGAAACTTATAAAAATATTTCCATTTCTCACCAAAGTGGTGCTTTTGGAAGGAAAAATAAGCACGTGTATTGTCTACTTCTTAAATCAATCTACAAGTACTCTACTTTAGACACATTTTGCATCATAAAAGAATGAGCCCCATAGATGTTCCCTAGGGTTTGATTGTCTGCTCTCTGTACTAAAATCTTGGAATTTCAACTTATAGGACTTGTTAGATTATCATTTGGTATAACTTCTCAATTCAAACCTGAAGATACTTACAGAAGATATCTGAAAACTTAGTAGAAGAAACTAAATTGATGTGAAGTCATGAACGTTATATAAAATTCAGAATAAGTTAGGGGAAGAACCTAAGCTAGATTTCAGGGGGACCACTTATAGTCTAATGTTTTATACAGCACAGTATTCTGGAATGTTATCCCCCCCCCAATGTTTCTTTCTCTGGTTTACACGTATCACCATAATCAAATGAAATACTAAAAACATATCAAAACAATAACACTTCATACTGTAAATGTAAGTCTAAAAGTTTCCCCATAACATAATTAAATGTAATTAAAACTCTGATAATGATTCACACTTAATTTTAATCTAATGGGAGACTATTAACTCGTAATATCGATAAACAAATTCATGTTGTGATAAGAAATTAAGAATATTGCTCCCATGCTATAGCTTTGATCTTTTTGAGATGAGAAATAAATATAAGTGTAGCAACTATATTTTATTTTACTCCATGGTTTGTATTTGAACTCTTTACTTTTTCAGCCTAAAAATATATTAACTCTGATAAATGCTGCATTTATATTTTCAAAATGTGAATTATTTTGTAAACATCAATATGTGTTGTATTCAAGGCTAACCATATACAAGCTAACAATAAGAACATCAAACTTAAAAATAATTCATAAGGCTTCGATTTACGTTTTCTTGTGAAATGAAGAATGAATATTGTAATTGATATTCAGTTGGTTTCGTGATAATTTATTGTATTTTTTAAATGTTATATATAGTTTTTTGCAAAGACATGCAGTCAAGAAAAGGTTCAGATTCTTTCCAGTAATCTTGTCTGCTGTATCAGAACATTGCTATAGTTAGAAAAAATGGGCTAATTTTAAAACATCTCATAGGCATTCAGAAAGGGATACATCACTGCGAAATAGGATGTAGGAATAAATGTCAAAAGGGAATTACTTCGTTTTCAGCAAATTCTTAAAATGCATATTATTTTCAATCTTTCGTGGATAATCTTGCAGTTTTTTTTTTTCAGGCTTGTAATAAATGGCAGCTAGTTTGAATTACCGTGGAGTGTATGCCTGTTAATCTGTTGTCTGTTTTTCTTTAATACAACATTTCTGCTTTGGGCTTCAAATTTCATGAATTCGATAATACAAAATGTCAGAACATAATGCAGTAAATATCCTATTACAAAGAAAAAGAACATAATTGAGAAAAAGGCTACCAACTCTTTTTTATGGAAATAGGACACTTGATTCAGGGTTGGCGTGGTCGTAGGATCAGTGATAAGGAAAGTGCCTGTCAAGTTTTTGAAAAGAACTTTATTATTTTCACAGAAAGAGTCCAAATGCATGCATAATCAACTAAATGAAAAGTCAGATTATTTTATTTCAAAAGAAGTTAGAGGGAGACATTTTTTTTCAGTCAAATTGCAAATGTTGGCAATATGTTCTGAAATACACTATTTTAAGCCAACCTCGGAATATATTAAGAAATCACTTTACCGACCACTCAGCGTTCCTCATTACTTCTCACATTATTCGGTGCCCAAATGTTGGATCTGCACATACTGTTTTAACGTTATTAAAATATGTGTGAATGTGTAATGTATATTCAAACATACATCTTAAAAAACACAGTCACAAATATACATCAATACAAAATGTGTAGGCATGTAAATAAATATTACTTACTCATCTATATGTTTATACACAAATATGTGCGCACATACACACTTTCCTTCTTATTTTTGTGGAAAATTATAAAAGAAACTGATGATAGCATGAGTGAAAAACCATTCAAAATTTTCTATTGTGTATTTCTGTGTTTTTTTAAACATTAGCCTATATACTTCAGTTAAAGGAGGGTTCCCTGGTAACACTTGGGGCCTTTTTGCTGTATCTTTTTCAAAAATCTTACCAGATGTTATTTAAAAGTATGTATCTATCCCTTCTCCTAAAATAACTCTTTGATGATTTGCTCAAAAATATCTTACATAAATAGGGTAATAAATTAAGAGACTGCCTAGATTTAAATATCAGCTCTCCAATATGCCAGCATAAGGTTGTTGATCAAGTTACTTAAACTGTTTGCCTAAAATTAAAAATAGGTTAAGAGTTTTATGACAATCAAATGTAAATATATAAATTCTTTGAACATTTCTTTGCACATAGGTTCTATTGGAGGAGTTGCTATTATATTGTTAATAGTGAATACATATTATAAAATATGGTGTGAAAGATAGTCCATATTTCTCTTCCATATGAAAAACTCTGCAGTGGGTCATCCTAGTAAACAGAAACTGATTGTAAAGAGTTTTTGGTTGATAACATACAATAAATCAAGAGTCATTTCCTAGTTAGAAATTGGAATTGTGAGTCACTATACAAAGCTTTTTTTAGGTTGAAATGTCAGCATTTAACATATTGGGGTTACAAATTATAAACATTCTATGTCTCTGACAAACTTGCTTTTACATTATGTATGCAAGTATTCCTTCATTATGCTTTACTCTGCCCATTTCAAAGATTTGAACCAGTTTACTGTCAAATAAACCAAAATGATTAAAGAAGTAATGCCGGGTATTAAAGATAAAGGAAAAATGATGGAGAACACAACATATTTCTAACATATAGCATATTTAACAGATGATGTTTAATAAAGTATTACTGAGCATAAAATAATCTCTGAATTTCTTGGCAGCCAAAGAAAGGAAAGAGGATATTTTATTTCATAAAGAGTTTCTTTTTTTTTTTTTTTTTTAGAGTAAGGTCCAAGAGAAATTTGTAATGTAGATTGCAAATTTTTTTTCTAATTTTTTACTTTCTTTTCCCTCCCTCTCTCCCTTCCTTCTTTCCTTTTTTTTTTTTTTTTAATTGAGCCTTCACTCAATTGCCCAGGCTAGAGTGCTATAGTGTCAGTCTAGCTCACACCAACCTCAAACTCCTGGGCTCAAGTGATACTCCTACCTCAGTCTCCCGAGTAGCTGGGAGTATAGGTACATGCACAATGCCCAACTGCTTTTTTGTTGTTGTGGTGGTGGTTGTTGTTTAATTTTTTAGTAGAAATAGGGTCTCACTCTTGGGATGGTCTTGAACTCCTGAGATTAAGTGATCAAGTGGCCTCTAAGAATGCTAGGATTATAGACATGAACCACCACAGCTGGCCCAGTAATGTAGATCTTTATAAACAGATTATTTACCAATGCAGTAAACTATGGCTGCACCACTGGGTTCACAAAATAGTTAAAACTCTTTCTGATTTGGTCATATCACATGAATTTTTATCAAGAAAAGTAATAATATTGTTAGACTATAAAGACTTAATAGAAAATATAAATTAATTGATCAGACCTTCTCAAAATTAAGAGATTATAGAGTTTAGCAAATTGAGAGTGATGTTTCTCAGTGTAGGATTAAAGACCACCAGGACTCAGATTATGCGAGGTACTTATTAAAAATACATGTGCTGGGGTTTCACCTAAAAGAATTTAAATAGTCTCTGGAGGTGAGACTATGACATCATTATTTTCACTTCTCACATCAAATCTGTGATTCCAGAACCACTGATCTGGAAAATGCATGTTCATGATATCTCTAATATTATCATTTTATATTGACTTGAGCTGGAAGTTTGAAAAAGGTAAAAATAAGCCATTTAAAGCTATGATCTAGAAAAAGGAGGTAAAATGCTAATTTTCAGTTTTATTTATTAAACGTGGATAGAAAATCAAATGTCCTAAATATAGAAAATAAACTGATACCTTATTATAAAATCCACACCCTGTCACATGTTTAGGATTAAGTTTCATGGATAAAACCATTAGTCCTAGTCTTCGGGGGACCAACTGGTCTAAAGACAGGGCTACCGCTTCCACTTGGGAATTTAAGCCCGGGAGATCTTAAAGTTACTGATTTGCTATCATGGTCCGGGATAGGTGGACTGAACTAGTTTTAATGGAGACACAGATAATGGACCAATGGACCATAATGAAAATGAAGAACCTTAGTTAGTTTGAAGGAGCCTTGTAGAAAGCAAGATGCTTGTTTATGAAAAATAAAATGCCACAAAGTATATAGATAATACTAAATATCATGAGACTAGAATTTCTTTTGGTAAACTTTGGGGTTTTTTCTTTACTCTTTTTTTTTTCTGTTCAAAAGCAGAGAGTTGATTTGAAAGGAATTATTGTCCAAAGAAAAATTTTAATCACATGTAATGGGTTTCACATTGTGCAGGACCTAAAGCTAGAAAACTAATTACTGGTAGTTTCTTAGATTATCATTGAGAGCAAGGGAGATTTTCTGTAAAACTCCACTGAATGCTGATTTGATGTTGAATTTTTAATAGGCTTTTCATGGATGTGAGCTTGTCCCAAAGGACTTCATGTTGTTTCCTTGTAAATGTATGGAAGTATAAAATAAACCTTTTTTCCATGATGTCCAGGTCCAAAGAGAAGGTTTTGTGAAAGCTGATTGAAGATTAATAGGTCCAGAAATTTAAACTTACTTTTTTCCTTGGAGGATGCAGTCTGATTAGCTATGGTTACAGGATTTTTGAACATTAGGTTTGCTAAAAAAAAGTGGGGGGAAAGCTATAGTCAAAAGGTATGATGCAATCATAGACGTTCTAGTAAATATAACTCATGCATGCCCAAATGTTACATCATGCCTGACATGATGTTTCGAAATCTCAATTTGAAGTGAGATTAGTTAGATAACACAGGTTTATCCAAGTCAGATAAATAGGGAAGGGAATATTATGAACACTATGTAATGCCTTTCTTCCTGAATGGAGTATATGTGGAGGAAGGAAAGGGAAGAGAGAGAAAGGAGGGAAGAGAAAGAAAAACAGAGGGAGAGCTGGGGAGAGGAAAAGGGGAAAGAGAGAGGGAGAGGTGTAAGGATACAGTCTGATTCTTATAATGGAGCAAGGAAAAGAGTATGTCTTTATCAGGCCCCTGTTCTGTAGCAAGCACTGATCTGTGGACATACTTTTTCATGCTGTTATCCACTAACTGTTTTGCTACATGTGATTCTCACTGATAGGAGGTTTGTATAAGCTAAATAATTATTCAAAAGAAATGGAACCAAATAAAATTAAATCAAAATAACATCACTCCATTAAAAACATGTCTTTTTGCTATGTACCATTTTAATTTTTACTTAAAAACATGTAAACCTAAACTCAGACAATTGCTCTTTTCTTGTGTCTATTTTGGAGAAGCAATTCTAACAACTTAGGTGAAAGCTGTCAAAATACCAGTTCATCTAAAGCTGTAGATTTTATGATTTAAAGTTAGGTAAAGAAAAAGTTAAAAAGAGAAAATTAAATATTAGGAATCATAGAAACCTCTCCCTTAAACAAGAAGGGCCTCCCTTTAGTCTTTAATGTTTCTCACTTGCAATTATAAAAAAATTCATCAAGGTCAGACAAACCCCTAAAGGAAAACATTGAGGGAGCTCATGGGTAATTTTCACAGCTTCATTGTAAAGTCCAAGATCAAAAAGATGGTGATCTTTTCTAAATTGGCCATAAGATGCACACATACTGCATGCCTTGGATGTTACTCTTCCAACTACTACCACAAACCCAGAGATTTCCTCATCCAGGAGCTCCATTAACTCAGTGTTCCATTTTTTTCTTCTCCATCTGAAAGAATAAACACTTTTCTAGTGGGATGGATCTTTTCCAACCTCCCTAAGAAAGATGGGCTGGTCGATGAACTGACTAACATGTTGGCATTGATGCACAACTTGGGTAACTCTATTCCATCTACCCTGATTGTGGCACCAAAACCTTGGAAGGAGAGAAATACAGAAAGGCCACTAAAAACATGCTTAAGTTAAAATAGCCACAGCTAGCAAGAAAAAAAAATCAAGAAAACACTTTTAGGGAATAAAAAAAGTACCTAGACCTAAAAAAAAAAAAAAAAAAGAAGATGATGAATAGTGTCTGAGAAGCATCTGAGATTTGATATATGAAGCTTTTCTGGGAGAATATTAGAGAAGGTTCAACAGAAGATTCAAGTACTTAATCTCATGTCCCTGATTAGTTTATTCAATAGGAGTGCCTTATTCTTCTAGCAAAGACTTAAGCTTTGACCCACAAAATAAACAAGTCTTCTTATTCTTCTGCAGAAAAGATCAGTGCTTTTGCCAAGAAGAGCAGCTGTCCTTTCCCTGCACCTTACCTGACAAAAACATCAGCCCAATACCACACGACCATGCTTGAGAGTTCTGACCTGTAATTTAAATCTGAAATACTAAAAAAAAAATGGCTTCCAACTGTTACTTCAAGATCTCTTCTGATTTGATCTAAGACTCTTGTTCATCTTTATTTTAGTAGATGTAGACAAATCTGTTTCATTGAAGACCTACATACGTGATTAAATTTTAAGTAGTTGTTTGTTAGTTCATATTGTAATTCTGTTTATTTGTATTATCCCTGGGAACTAAATTTAAAAAAAAAGAATCTATGGTTTTATAATGCTTTCTGTAGAACCTTGTTCTGTTTGAGATGCCTGCTGACAAAGTTCTCTTTTCAAAGAACCTCAGACAGACTTTAGTTGAAATTTCCCCCACAGGGTTTATAACAATGCTGAGAACATTGCTTTGTGGATCATAGATACTGAATAAAGAATTTTTTTTCCCTTTTCCTGTAGAGTTAAAAGTCCACTTAATTTTAGGAATTTATATCACTCATAACACTTTGTAGTTACTTCTCCTTTAGCTATGCATCCTCTGACACACAAATATCTATATCCAGAAAATGAATGTCCACAGATGTAAACTCTTCAGCACAACATACATTAAAACTATTGTATGTGAAATAAACTTTTAGAATTTTGAAACTTTTTTGAAATGTTGATTCATTCTTCCATGAAACTATTTTTCAAATACTTATTCATTCCCTGCAACCACTGAAAGAAACCCCCTACGTTTCTGTGTTGCTTCTCTCTTATCTGTGCTGTTGGCTCATAGCTATACATATCTGCACTGGACCATTCTTCTTAGCTTCAGATAAGAATTTCCAGATTTATGTCAGCAGGAAATGTTATGCCCTGGGCTTTTATGGACAAACAGCAGAAGAAAAGGCCATACGGAGGATATTTCCAAATCTAATGAAAGGCTATTGGGCGTGGAATATTGTCTAGCCAACACATTTCTGATTATTCCATACATTAACAGCTACACGTAACTGGGAATACACATAGACACACATACACACACTCACACACATATTCTTGTATGCCAAGTCTATTTGTATGCTTTTTGACATGACTGATGAGAAGAATTCTCAGGAATATTCAGAGTTACCCAGAATGGGTGCCATGATCAATTAGTTCTGTCAGTCAGGGGTGGGGGGGGTGCATGAAGGAGAATTTCCTTATCTGACATAAGCAAAATGTCAGCAGAGTATATTCTGGGCACAGTTAGCAGATTTATTTGGCACTCAAATGTCTGTTGAATACTGATTGAACAAAAACATGGAACTACTTGCCATTTTTTAATCTTAATAAATTTTACTGTGAATCATTGTTCCTATAGCATAAATAATAATCCCTTCATTTATAAATTATATTTGTACTTCTATTTTTATTTTTGTCTTATATGTTTTTTCATCATAAATGCATTATCAATACATGTTCATAGAATAAATGAAAGAATAAAAAAATCCTGAGTATATAAAAATTCAGTCCATTTGTGAAGGTAGACAAAAATAATTCTAGCAGGAAAATGGAATAGGTTGCATTCCATGATATTTGAACCTTATTTTATGGTCTTAACATGAGTCCCCCAAGTAGGGTGTGACATATGACATGGCATTACTTTATCTCTGTAGTACTGTTATCTGTACCTGTCTCTCACCATCATTTTAAGATGATTATGTACCAATAATCTGTGGAATTCATATAAAATAGGTGTTGTATGTAATTGAACACCCTAAACACTACTGTTTCACAGAAACAAATATGAAGCTCAAAAATACAGAAAAATAAATGCACAGTTTTATACAAAACTTAGCAAGTAAAAACAGGATCCAGATTTCAGTTAATTCAATTTACTGACTATTCCAATGTGCCAGAAATTATAATCAGCACTATGAAAAAAACATAGAAGTTGGAGGGACTAAGTTGTGTGCAGACCTGGGATTTTCAAACAAAGAACTGTGACTTCAAATTCTTGCTCTTAACCACTGGCTGATCCTACAGAGTTTGGACGCAGTTGAAAATATATTGATGTTTGTATTACATAAAATTTGTAAGGAGCTATTTAGTGCTCTGCAAAGACCAGTTGCTAGCCTGAGTTAAAAGAATAAAAGTCAACCATCAATTGTTATGGTCAAGTTAGAGTTGACGGAAGACAGGAAATTGCAAAGATATTTGATCTTGTTTTTTCTTCTATCAGAGTCTCTTTTCCTTCTTTTAGTCCAGTCCTAGTAAATGGGAAATATATTGCTAGGATGCATGTAAACTAAATTTTGAGCCATTGTCTACATCTGTTCTCTGTCCCTCTCTTTGCTAAAACATAAATAATCAGTGTCTTTTTTCAGGTGGTTTAAGATTCTATCTGTTTTAGTTTCAATAATGCACAACACGAATTGACAAATAATGGAATCTTACCATCAAGAACATAACAAGGTCTGATAATTAACATCACAAACTCATCCTGGGAAGAGTGCTGAATACCTCATTGCTCAATATCACCATGGTCACCTTCAAAGTATTTGCCTTGGGAAGCTATACACCAATGCCAGCACCTTGTTCACCCTTCAAAGCAGTTTTGGAACTCTTCTTCTGGAATGACCATCGGAGCTGTCATAGAATACACAAAAATTCCCAACAACAATAATTAATACCACTCATCAAGACACTACCACATGTCAACATGAACACAGCTGTGACACATGGTATACCAAGGTTATAAAACCGTACCTAATTCTTTTTACCATGCTGCCAATGTAAACACACAATGGCAAGGTTACAAACTTAATTGTCAGGCCTCTCATATGACAACTCTATCAGAATGAATTGTATTTGCTATAATATAAGTCTGTCATTTTATAGGTAATTGCATTGAGATATGTATTTAACCACTGTAAATGTTCTAGTTATGTTTCTAAAGAAAAATTTCTATGATAAGAAATTAATCCAAATTATTTTGTTTTTGTTTTTTTCTTTTGAGACAGAGTCTCACTTTGCCACCCTGGTTAGAGTGCTGTGGCATAATAGTTCACACCAACCGCCAACACTTGGGCTTAGTGATTCTCTTGCCTCAGTCTCCCGAGTTGCTGGGACTACAGGTGCCCACCACAATGCCCAGCTATTTTTAGAGACATTGTCTCACTCTGGTTCAGGCTGGTCTAGAACCATGAACTCAGGCAATCTACCTGCCTTTGCTTCCCAGAGTGCTAGGATTACTTATAATTTATTGAAATAATTACTTCAAAATTTCTTTTCTCCCTTTGTCCTAATTAATTTCCTTTCATTTATAATATTATCCAAATCCCTTTTGATTTCATCTTGGTATAGTAAATCATCAAATTTTATGAGGCTTATATAGATTTAATGATGTGTTTCATAGATACGTAGATCTTACTTAAGTAAGATTAAGATTAAGATTACTTACTTAAGATTCTTCAAATGGGTAGTTCTTTATATTCATAGAATGTCATAATCTTGAGATTAAGTTTCCTTGCAGGCCACCTAGTTCAGACTTCTACCAATTTCAATCATCACTCTTGGCATAGCGTGATGGTTCACTCCTGTAATTCTAACATTTTGGGAGTTGAAGGCAGGTTGATAGCTTGAGTTCAGGAATTCAAGACCAGCCTAAGCAAGAGTGAGACCCCATCTCTACTAAAAAAATACAGAATTAACTGGCTTCATGGCTCATGCCTGTAGTCTTAGCTACTTGGCAGGTTGAGGCAAGAGGATCCCTTGAGCCCAGGAGTTTGAGGTTGCTGTGAGTTAGGACGCAGGGCTCTCACCCCAGGACAACAGAATGAGACACTCTCAAATTAAAAACAAAACAAAAAAACTCAAACACCCGCAAAATTAAAAAACTAAAATCTCTTTTTCTACTACAATCTCTACATCTATATGACCTTCCATAAACTTTTCAAATATGCTGTGCAATTGGAATCTCAAGGCAGCCCATTTCCTTCTAGCACAGCTCAAAATTTTTATGAAGTTTTAAAAAAATGGTCTAAAAGATACAAATACGACTTCTGCCTTACCCATTCATCCTAATTAGTTATTATGAGGTTAAACTGAAAATGTTGTCATTTTCACATTCTTTCTGGGGTGGTACTTGGAAAAAGCCATCATTTTTCTCCTTAGGCTGTTCTTTGCTGAGGTTAACTTCCTTCCCTAAGCTGTTCAAACTTTTGCTGTATAATGTGAATTTCTTGACCCCCCTCATTAAGTTTATTGCATGTCCTTGGAACTGATCTAACTAGAAGAAAATACATCGGAATCATCACCTGCCCTGACACCAACACTGTGTGTCCCTGAATAGATCCTAAGCCCATTAACTTGTATCAGTCTTGTGATAAAATAACCAGTCTTTTATTTTTACTTGAAATGCTGTAAAACCTTTTCCTCCTTGTTTTTCCTGATACTGCTCATTTATCTTACTTCAGGATAAACTCTATCATATTAAAAATTATTATGAAATTTCCTTCTATGAGCTAATAAAAAATGTATTATTTGTGTGTTACCTAGCTACATGGCTCAAATGTCTAAATTAGTCTAATTGTATTATGAAAATTAAATGAAACACACAATAACAGTATTCTTCTGGAAAAGCTATAAAGGAGTCTCCTCGTCAGAGGAAGGGTTCCTCCAAGATCATTGTACCAGAAAGCATCTGCCCAGTGCGACCAAACATTCACAGTCCAGTAGGGAAGAAAAGGGAGGGTACTACGATGCAAATTCTGATTGAATTGTTCTGGCACCTACGGGTTAGTCTGGTGCCCTTTGACAAGATGCTGAGGTTTGTTCGGGTTTCTGAAGATTTTCCCTTCACTTTCTAGGCAGCTCATCAATAATGAGCCAACTGAGATAATTGGGGGGATACAGGACCAGAGTCAGAGATGCACAGCTGTACTGTTTTTCTGTGTTTGATCAAATTCACTTGAAGGGATGAAATGGCCATTATCATCACTGTCATTGTTATTATCATGATCACCATCCCAGAAATTCTCATTTAATAAGTAACTACCTAGAATCTGCATTATAACCAGTGCTGCCTTCCATGCATTCTTTGGTGACATGTGAATCTATAACATAGGTGTAAACTGTATTTCACAGGTAAACAAATGTGACTCAGAAATGATTGATGTTGGCTCTCTCTGGGTCTAAAACGTGCATTATCTGCAGAAACCCATAGGCATATACATTTTTTATATTTGTCAAAAAATTAGTAGTTGCAATCTCAACTGTCAGTTTGGAGCTGGAAATGCGACAGAGTGGGCTTCATTCAAAGGTTGTCGGGACCAGCACCAATAAAACCAACTCTGCTGCTCCTGGAGTATATTTATAGACAGTCACCATACAGTATTCTAGTCACAGGTTCATTTGTGATTTACAAAGTTTAAGATTCCTAACTTAAGTCTTTTTGAGGATGAAAAATACATTCTCAATACAGCCATTTTAAAATAGTTTAGTGAGAAGATGGGTAGAACTTGGAGTCTTGTTTGCCTTATCACAGAAGGAATATGACTGGATAAAATACAGCTTCATCATGGCAGGGAGAATTTACCATATTACCACGTTAGAAATGGAGTTAACGTTCAGTATAAGAAGTTATTTATAGATTCTTACCTGACTTTCTTACTGGTCATGTCGGCAATAATGGACATACTAAGCCTGATAATGTCAGCTTACCCTCGATAATGGACAAACAACATTTTTAACAACCTAATTCTTTTCTAGAAATTGTACTGTTATAATATCTTTCATTTATAGAATTACTAGATTTGATCATAATCAGTGTCATATACGATAAAAAGTTATGGTTACAAAATACATGATTATAAAGAGTTTTTATATAACCTAAAATTTAGAGAAAACAGACATATAGTTCATAGCAGGCATCTTTGAATTTACTAAGTCTACTGAAGAGTTAGTTAGGTTTTAGAGTCTACTGAGCATTAATTAGGGCTGGCTTAAAAACTATGGTTATAATGAGAGAATTTTTAAAAATCATTCGTGTGAGGAAGATTTGTAAGAAAATTATACTTGTTATTATATATTTACCTTTTCTACATTTCTAATATATATTTCTATATATACACAAGAGAGATGCAAATATATTATATATATATATATATAGTCATATTCTATGTGTCTATGTTTATATATCTATACTGTCTCCTGTATTATAAATTTTTGGAGATCAGGACTTGTATCTAACTTAATTTGTTCTAATATTCTGGGCATTGAATACATTCTTTTGTGGAGCTTTATGTTAGCTTTGATGAAAATACACAATATTCTATTTATAAAGGGGGATTATTTTCACTTGGAGATAATGATTTTCAATATGTAGCACTAAGAATTCATATTGATGCCAAGGAGCAAACTCAATAAAACATCAGTGTAGTTCAGCTTTGCCTGCAAGAATATTATAATGTTCTATTTCAGTAGGTATTAGAAAATATCAAGATTCTCGTCTTTTCTTTATTCAGCAAATATTTGAGAGCCTACACTGAGCCATGTTCTTGCTAAGTGTTAAGGATACAAAAATTAATAAGGCATATTTTCTGCATTCAAAGAATATGCCATAGAGTAGTCTCCCTCTCTTTCTCTCTCTCACACACAAATTATACATTACCAGGCAAAGGGTATGGTAATAAAGTTATGTCAGGAAATTATGAAGCTCAGGGAAAGACACCTATTCTAGTATTATGTGTTTAATACTTACTATGCCCTAACAATACTAAAATTTGTAATGGAGTCTATAGTTCCAGGATTGTCCAACATTTTTTTTTTCTTTTCTGCCTCACATTGGAAGAATAAGAGTGTCTTGGACCACATATTAAAAACACAGACATGAACAAAAGCTGATCAGCAAAAAGGTGAAAAGAAATTTCACAGAAAGCTTGCTTATGGTAAGTAAGTCCTGGATATACTAAGTAAGGGTGAATATGAGCTATCAACAAGGATGGAGATGGAAGTTGAGAAGAATATTCCAGACAGGCAAAAGAACATAAACAAAAGGATAGGTAGACTATTACAGCAATAATATAAATATTAGGTATTATGTGTTTAATACTTACTGTATCCTCATGACTGTACTAAACTTTGTAATGGATTCCATAGTTCCGTGGTGTCCACACATTTTTCTTTTCTGTTGCACATTGGAAAAATAAGAGTTATCTAGGGCCACACAAACACTAACAAAAACTGATTAGCAAAAAAGGTCCGTGATATCCTGTACAACAAATAAGAGAAAGAATCCTCACAAAATAAGCAGGCAGCCAGGAGGCCACAGGTTGGACACCCCTGGATGTTCAGATTTTTTCACTACTTTTCAGACGAAGTAATAGATAGTCATGGTCCAAATGTAGGGGAAGCTGAGATTCAAATGCAGCCAGTCTGACTCTGGAATCTTTATGGTTAAGTCCCTCTGTACAGTCTTGCCATTTTGACTTGGGAGATCTTAACAATTCTGAGTGGCTATAAATTGTTTCCCAAGAAAGGACTCACAGACGAGCTGGAGTCCCACAGCACATGCTAATGTGGATTTTTGAAGTAAACACTGAATACTTCAGTATAACCTACAATTTGAGTACTTTTCTAATGTATAGCATTAAAAATTTAAATCTGTTTTCAGCACTGAAAAGGTTAGGATATCTCTTTTTGCTGCTGAGATAGTCATATATAGTCTTTCAGTCTCTGTTTGGGAGGGTCAGGATGGCATTCACATGCAGTATACAAGAAATTTCAGTGCTGCATTTGTGACATTCTTCCAACTTTGGAAAACTGTGTTTCTCATGTCAAGTTTTTCCAACCGACATGTTGAAGGTCATACTTCTAGTGGTGGCTTTTGTCATACCAATTTTCACAAAGATTCTAAGTTTTGGATCTCATTAAGTTTAATGCCTAGGACCATGGAGAGAGGAAATCTCTATTTCAATTTAATCTCATAAAAATGAATTTTCTATTTCAAATAATTCTCCTGAGAAGGACTTAGTGCTAATAATGAGTTTCACGGTGTCTTTCATTTTTAAAAGGCTAAACTGAATATATGCCTATAGTATGATCATCCGGGAGTGCTAATTGTTTATTTGAGAAAGTCTTTGTAATCTGTAGTAAAATAGTCTAAGATTAAATTCTTCATAGCTACCCTAATTATTTGAGGTGCTATGTATCGCACCAATTTGAAAGAACACTTTCAATGCAGTGCTGTACTGTACACGTGTAAGTTGCTGAAGGAAGTGGTTTCCAACATGTAGAGAAATGAAGAGTGAACCATTTTGAAATAGTCTTTGGACCTGTTGGCTGGGGTGGAAGGAACCTGAGCCAGCCCTGGAAATGAAGCTTTAAAAAGCCAAGAATAAACAACCAGAAGGCCCAAACTCTAAGCCTTTTATCCACTTAGCAATTATTTTCGAAGAATTATTCAAGCTGTTTATTTTTTTAAGACACAATTTTGATACAAAAGGAGACGTGATTCCTTTGCTCTTTTTATTACTTGGAAGGCCTAACTGGATCTATTTCTATGGTGGCACTTTTAAATCAGATTTAAAAAAAAAAAAAAAAAAAAAAACCCTCTCAGCATTATTATCATATTTTTCAGAAACTTTATTTTAAAAACCATTTCTCTTCGTTTCTTTTCTTTTCTTTTCTTTCATTGATTTATTTGTTTATTTATTTTTTGAGACAGAGTCTCACTATGTTGCCCTCAGTAGAGTGCCATGGAGTCACAGCTCATAGCAACCTCCAACTCCTGGGCTTAAGCGATTCTCTTTCCTCAGCCTCCCAAGTAGCTGGGGCTACAGGCACCCACCACAATGCCCAGCTATTTTTTGGTGGTAGTTGTCATTGTTGTTTAGCAGACCTGGGTCAGGCTTGAACCCACCAGCCTTAGTGTATGTGCCTGCGCCCTACAAACTGAGCTACTAAGCTATGTAAATTTCTATTAGGTTTACCTTCTGTTAAAATCTACTTCTGTTTTATGAATGGCTATTAATTCTCATGGATTTTCAAGCCTCATATGCTGTAACTGAAATATCTCAGAGACTTTAATTTTATGTTTGACTTTTTGAGTAAAAGTCGTTGTAAATAACATTAACTTGAATTTCTAAATCAGTGCTCTTTCAAAGTGTGTCAATACATGAAAATCTAGTCCAGCACTGTCCAGTAGAACATTCTGTGATGATGGAATAGTCTCTTATGTGTTCTGCTCAGTACAATAGCCACTATCTACATGTAGCTATTGAGCATTTGAAACGTGGTAGGGGTGAATGAGGAATTGAATTTTTAGTGTTATTTAATATTAGTTATTTAAAATTTAAATGGTTACATGCCTAGAAGCCATTAATTAGATAGATCAGTTCTTATTACTTTATTTTAGTCATGTGCTTAGTAAAGTTCTGTCTCTAAAGATGCATGATTGAGATACTAACTTACACTGGGATGCACATCACGGGAAAGGTCTCTACGACTAGGCATCCTGGGCTTCTACATAGGATGTCCTCCCTCTAGGTCATTGGTTCTCAGCCTTCCTGATGCCATGACCCTTTAATACAGTTCCTCATGTTGTGGTGCCCCCCAGACATAAAATTATTTTCATTGCTACTTCATAACTGTAATTTTGCTACTGTTATGAATTGTAATGTAAATATCTGATATGCAGGATGGTCTTAGGCGACCCCTGTGAAAGGGTTGTTCAACCTCCAAAGGGGTTGTTACCCATA
>CAUYQV010141604.1:0-18272 GCA_963574575.1 Galagoides demidoff
CAAGACGGCTGCTAAGCAGGACAGGCAGTGGGGGTAAAAACACCTGGCGGGCTGGATAAATGTCCTAGGCGGGCTGCATGTGGCCTGCGGGCCATAGTTTGAGGACGCCTGCTTTAGATTGTGAGGGACTGGCATTGCTACTTTAGGTGTTAGGAAATCCACAGAGAAAGAGAAGCCACGTGGTTTATCTGTCAGGGACTAGAGAACATATATTACCATCAAATAATCCCTTAGCACTGCTCTCTGGGAGGGCCTGTGAAAGGGAGTTCCATGGCTCGGTGCCTGTGGCTCAATCAGCTAAGGCGCCAGCCATGTACACCTAAGGTGGCGGGTTCGAATCCCCAGCCTGGGCCCGCCAAAAAATGGCTGGGCGTTGTGGCAGGCGCCTGTAGTCCCAGCTACTTGGGAGGCAGAGGCAGGAGACTCCGTTGTGCCAAGGAGTTGGAGGTTGGTATGAGCTTTGTTGCCATGTCACTCTACCAAGGGGGTTAGCTTGAGGCTCCGTCTCAAAAAAAAAAAAACTATTTGAAGTAATAAATTAGACATCACTATGTTTTCCCTGTTGGTAGAAATGAATTAATGGTAGCTAGCAGAACTATCAAAAAAAATATTTCTAACCATACATACTCATATAAGAACTTATAGTCACATTCAAAGTCCCCCTGTCATACCTGGAAATTTTCCAAGCAGTTGCTCACATATAATCACCAATTAGAATATCAGCCAAAGTCATCCTGCAGTGCCTGCCATATTTTCTATTTCTATTTCTGATTCTTAGCATATGCCAATCTCCATTGCTTGTAAAAACACCTGATAAAATACTATCATTCATTGTACCTTTGACATGTGTTTATAAAAGTCATAAACCCCAATAAGAGCTTTACGACAAAAACAAAAGTCAATTATATGACTCAAGCATAAAACTGGATAACATTTCTTAAATCTTTCTCCTTCCTTGGCTTAGGAGACACAATCAGCACCTGATTCTCTACATAATTTCCCTTTAATTCAGATTTTTAAAATAATCTTTCATCTAGAGAGTTGGAAAAGCTCATATCTTATTTTCAGATCATTGGTCTCTTGTGCCTCTAGCTTCTCCCACTGGCAAAAAGTATTATGTATCTTTTCCAAAAATGAATATCATATCTACTGATGTAATTGTCACATTTCGGACTATATGTTACATACATGGCAGATTGAACAAATGGCTTAATACACATCTCTTATGGATCACAGAAAAGTATAATAAATGAATTTAAAATGATGGGCTAATTGGTAACTTTGAGTAAACTTCACTCTATCTAGCTACCATTTTTCTTTTCCTCTTGACTGCTTATCACTACACATAATTTATTCTACTTTAGAACTAGGAAAATATCTGTATTGTAAGAAAATATTCTAAGAATTTAATTTGTAGAACATATATGGAACATATATATAAATTTTAATGTCAAAATCATATTTTCTTTTTAATTTATTATCAAAATTAATGAGTTCCTGTAACAATTGAAATAGCTTTAAAAATCAAATCACATTTTCTTCAATCGAAAGAATTGTAATAAGATTACTCACAGGTCTTTAGCATCAATATTGACTAAGTATAATAGAATCTGTGTACAGAAAAATTTAAAGCAGTACATTTCAAAATAAATTGTGATGAAAGTTTGCAATGCAATGTGTTGCTATGGTGATGAGTTAATCTGCAATTTAATCTTGTGTGCTAGCATTATTACTTCATTCTTACATTTGCTAATGGAAATCTGTGGATCAACAACTATTAACTGTGGTGTCAAGAAGAATTTATAAATTTGATGTTATGTGAAAATTTATAAACACATGATGTTGAAAACACTCAGCAAGTCAACTCCACGCATACGTTTACCAAACATATACCACAATTTTTATTCAATTTAAACTGTTTCTTTTCTGAAATACTTATAAAAATATTAGTCACGGACGCTTTACCTTCTAGAGAGGAATCATTACAGGAAATATTCCCAAGTAACAGAAATCTGAAAATAATAATCTATGACCATTTTCTACCAAGAAGTCCATTTAGAAGAGGCATTGCCTTACTGAGGAACCTGGTTGAGCCTGCCCTGCAGGACCCAAATGGGGACATCTAGACCCAGGGATTCCAACTTCGACTACCTAACATAATTGCTGCTGAGACCATTGGCACTCTCCCCCACATATATGCTTATCAGAAGGTATAAGTTATATGTAATACAATTCGCCCATTCAGTTTTGAGATTGCCGAATTTTGAGATCCATATCCAGTCATGTAAACATTGCTGCAATAAAGATATAGAAGATTTCCCTTATCCTGAAAGGTTTCCTTATGTCCCATTTTGACCCCCTTGAACCACGGTTACCATTTTCACCTGCCTCTTCCTCTTTACAACATTTCATATTCTTAATTTGCAGCTTAGCTCTGGAACATTATCACGACTATCTTACATGAAGAAGACTCTATTCTTACTCAAATCTCCTTCTGTTTCTGCTTCCGCCTAAGTTATTTTGGGTGACACAACTCATATTCCATCCCATTCTTGCTCACTGAACTCATGAAGGGTTTACCCAAATAATTCATTTACTACCAAGTTATTTTTAAATGGAGAACTAAATTCTATATGTGCCTTTTAAGTTTAGATCCTATAGAAACAACAAAACTCATGTATTCATTTCAAAATTGCAGACAGCATTGCCCTGAAAACAACTCTGCACCTTGCTTGTCAGATGCCATGCAAGTCTTTGAAATGAAAAGGGAAAAACAAAGGTTTAAAATACAGTGAATTAAAATATCCAGTAGTTCCCCCTTTTCCATGAGGGATGGCTTCCAAGATATCCAGTGAATGCCTGAAACCACAGATAGTACCAAACCACATAGGCCATAGGCACTGTTTTCCTACATACACACGGATGATAAAGCTCAATTCATAAATTACAGTAAAGGAATGGCAATAACTAATAATAAAAGAGCCATTTATAATAATATACTGCTCAGAATTTCACAGATAGAAGGTTCATTCTTATCATAGATCTTAGCAACCTCAGAATACAATTTTTTTCTTTCTTTTATTAAGTAAAGAACTCACCTTAAAGGAAGAATTTTACTTCTTCTTCCTACTGGCATATCTGAATTTCCAGAATTACTTTGGCTTTAGGGATATTATTAAGTAAAATAAGGGTTGATTGAACACAAGCACTGTGATACCATGATAGCAGGTCTGATACTACTCAGAGTGGAGGGCTACGAGGTAGGGAGTGTGTACTTTGTGGATATGCTGGACAAAAGGAGGCTTCACTGTGAGCAAGATGGGGTAGGAGAGCAGGAGATTCACCATGCTACTTAGAATGGCACATTGTTTGTTAATACTTATGAATTGTTTATTTCTGGAATTTTCCATTAATATTTTCTGGTGGTGGTTGGCCATGGGAACTGAAACCGTAGATTGACAGTGAAACCTCAGAAAGTGAAACCACAAATAAGGGGGTAACTACTGTGTAAACAATCGAATTCATTGCTTACAGAAAAATATTTTAAATATTTGTAGAGAGAAAATGTCACTGATTTCTACATTAATACATTAATCTTACAAAGTTAAGCTGCTATTTTAAACCTCAAAAAACGAAATGAACCTTAACGTATATTTGATGAAAATTCTAGGTTAAGAATGATAGATCAGTGATAAAAATAAATTTAATGCAACAGTTTGTTGCAGATAGAGAGTTATAATATTCCCATGATGCGATGGAGGTGTCCAACAATAGCTTCAGTTTGTACTTCCAAGTTTTTGATAATCACGGATGATCTGAACAGCCTAAATTAGTGGACAAGCAGGACATTGAAAGGTCTGAAAGGAAATGTGTTCTCCCTTAGAAAGCTAAAGAAATTGCTTCTCTTTGGCCCTAATAGGAAGTGAGAATAAGAGGACTCTTGATAAATATCTTAAATGGCCACAGGTTCCCATGAAAATGAATAAGGACACAGAATGGACATTTTCTCCAGAACGCTGAACTGCATCTAATGGTAACAGTAGCAGAATAGGCAAAGAAGGAGAATTTGTTCAATGATAAGCAACAAAAGTTAAAAGCAGTGGTTCTCAGCCAGGGATGATTTTGTGCCCTGTGGAACATTTGGTAGAATCTGGAGACACTTGGTCACAAATGTGAGAAAGTATCACTGCCACTTCACATGTGACCCAGATGCTGCTAAACTCCAACAATGCACAAGCCCCACCCCCAAAATAAGGCATTCCCAACACCAATGTTAAGAGCACTATGGTTGAGAAACCCTGCTCTTAAATTATGGATATTTACACACAAAAAGATCAACTTTCCAACAAGTTCAGAGATTTCTCTTTGTTCTATTACTCAAGCAGAAGTTAGCAGCATCCCAGGATTCTTCTCGGTGGGTAGGGTGTATCCTACCCCATTAAGTAGGATACTTGTGTGTGAAAAGATAAGTAACAGGGCAAAATAAAACAGAACGAGATTGTGAGAGAAATACATATCCCAAGACTTCAAAGAAAAAGGGGGAATCTAAACACGAGGATTAAGTGATTACTCTGCGAATTCCAACCCTACCTTTACTTAGAAAACTCAGAGCAAAATCCTTAATTTGTGGAGGTTTCCCATCCCTCATCTATAAAATGAAAACTTAACTTTAAGAAATAAATAATTATTTGGAAGGTATTTGTAAAAATGCCTGACGCATCATGTTAGTTACCGTAATTGTTATGATGATACCAAGGCATTCCGAGATGTTTGTAGGAGAAAATAAGATTTGATCTGGAATTACAGAAAAGGGGGAATATAGATAGGTAAAAAAAAAAAAAAAAAAAAAAGTAAAATAATAAACAATGGCATTTCTGTGAGAATAGCGTCACGCTATACCTTTCCTTCACGTGTCCTTTTTTAGTGCCTTCCCGGGGGCTTCCACCTCCTGTTCCCCCCATCCTCCTTTGTAATTGCCTCCAATGTGAGCTGAGATGCTGCATAGTGTGGCTAATGTAGGACAGGACATGAATGAGACACAAATTATTTGTTCATACAGTAAAGTATTTTCATAAGTCAAAATTTATGACATTTCATAAGTCAAAATTTACTTAATTTTTAAAAAACTGCATTTGATGTATTCATCTATTTTTCAAATCGGCTTGGTTGTCCCTTATGTATTTCATAAGCATTAAAGGATGAATTTAGCATAGAAAGCATTCTGCTTTCCACATGCATATAATTTTATGCCAGAAACAAAAAAATGGTGCATGACTTCCAATGTCATGGCAAACTGCCTGATGCTCCTAGTGTCAGTTTCAGTGTATTTTGGAGAAGAAGACAGTCGTATGTTAAACTAAAATCCAAAATAAAGCTGTATGTGTCTCAGTCAAACATTACATAAACATCATCATACATTTTCCTCAAGAAAACAGGAAGAATTCTATACATAACCTAAATTGAGGCACTATCATAAATAACAAAATGAAATGCCAGTGCATCCATCTATGTACAAGCAATTTTTAAAATAATTTAGTCTCAATAACAAATATTGTTTTCTGAGAAAATAAATAAGACTGGAGACCATAAGCAATTTCCTCCAAGGGCAGTCGGCATAATATTTTAAGGATAGAATCAGAAATGCAATCTCAGTTTACAACAAGCTCTTCAAACTTGGTGATTCTAGAAAGCTTATCTATTACTTTGGGGGTCAGGGACTCTAGTCCCCGGTATAAGGTGATAATGGAGATAAATCAAAACCTGTCACAGGCTCTATTTTATTTTTTAGAATTCATGTTTCCAAAAACGCACACTCCCGGAGCAGAATACTCCTTTCTTTTGTTCTTCCGTACAATTTCTGTCTACATATTATCCAGGTGAGTGAAAATTGAAAATCTTTAAAAGGATATTAATATCTGACAACTTTAAACATTCTCAAAAATACATTTTAACCAAGATAAGTGGATAATCTATGTGACAAAATCACTGGCGTGAACACAAAGCAAATATATATGCTGCAAGTGGAAGGTCTAAAGAGCTAAGTAACTTTGGTAATTTAAGAAGGCATAAGATGGCGACCATGATGCTATACATGTCTATGGATGCCTCTTTTATGTTTGGATTTTGTGGGAAACTGCCCATATTTCCTCTTTTAGCACTAGAGACTAGTTGAATCACCAGTGTCTTTCTACTTTAAATGGTCTCAAGATATTTTGAAAGAACAATTTAAATCCATTTTATTGCTCTGCCAACATAGCTATACTTCAGAAATAGGGTAGAAAATGCATATAAATTAGGTTATTTTGCAAATTGGTAACATTTTCAATATTATCTTCCCCTTCCTAATGGATTTAAATTAGAAACACTAATGACTATGTTAGCATATTTTGTGCTCAGTAGGAGACATCAATAGAAGGGTTCTTTGGGTACATTTAGAGAGAGTTAAACAGTTGAATATCATTAGCATCAAAATCAAAATGATATTTCACAGAAAACGTAAAGTTTTAAAGAAATGTCAAATGCAACTCGAGGTATTTTAAATAAATTTGCAGGACAGTTATAAACCATGCTGAAAGCAAGAACTTCTTGAAAAGCATAATTTTTCTTCTACTAACTTAAAGTTTAAGGAAAAAGAGTTTCGATTCCTTTGTGAATCATGCTCAAGTGACCTCTGCTGTGGTCCAGTGTTTTTATTATCCCAGAAATATTTATTCACCAAGTGTATGGTATAAGGTCTTTAACATTATTGTAGGAGAAATGATTACCTTACGGGCATGTATTCATTTTACATTTATATTACATAATCACGTTTTTATTTAAAACTGGAATATAAACTGGTAGAGTCAAAGCGTATTTGGTCACTCGAACAGATGTCTTCTTGCTTGAGAGTTCAGGGTATGCACAAGTAGAAGAGTTTTGTACAACATAAATGCAACAAACACAACTAAGGGCATTGGAGTTGGGAATAGAAAAACCAGAAACTGAAGGTTTTTTCTGTTTCATATGTGTCCGTCCTGCCTCTCTACTTGCATCTCTCTCTCTTTCTCTCCCTCTCTCTCTCTGTCTCATTTTTCCTACATAATTGTTTTCTTAGGAATTTAGATGTGCAACAGCTTGATTTTCAGTGCTAACTCCCTCAGAGTTGTAGGTTTTTTAATGCCTGGAACACAGAGCATTGAACCCCTGATCAGTTCTTCTTCTTCCTCAAGCCTATATTCCTAAATCTTACCCATTCTACTATGATCACTAATACTTAGTACCATGAAGGAAAATCCTGTGTTCATCCAACAATGTTGTCACTTACAAGTTGATAAATACTATGATTAAGGTAAAAAATAAAGGCAGATTCTTTGATATCATGAATTACAGTTTAGCCTAGTGGAGAATGTGTTTCAAATAATCACACTGACTGATGTAACTGATTAATGTACAAGTGGACATAACTGAGAAAAATTTGTAAGAAAAAGGATAGATTTCTGTGCAATGTCTGGAAAAGTTTTTCTTACAAAGAAGGGTTAGAGATGTGATTGGAAGGATTAAGAAAAGCTCATCAAATTAAGGAAAAGAGGGACATTAAGAATAGCAATCTTGGGAAATAAACTATACACACAAGATCCTATAACATGAGACAGGATTGTACACCCAACATATTATGAGAAGGCCTCATAGCTAGTAAAGACAGAGCAAGAACATGACTGAATCACTAGAGGTGAGGGAGTAGGAAAGAGCTATTTCACTTGATTTTACTAGAAAATGTGTGGGTTTGGCCTGTATCTTTACAATGATGGGAGTCTTAGAAGAATCTTAAACCGGGGTGAACTTGATGTGACTTGTTTGAAAGATCGACCTGATTGCAATGAAAACAAGAAAGAAAAAGATCGTAAAAGATAAGGGCAAGAGTGAATGCAAGACAAGTTGGTAGTCAAAGTAGTACTGTAAATATTATAAGAGATAATAGAGTTTGGACTGATGATATTAACAGTAGAAGAAAGAGCAGAGAGAGGGAAGGAGCAAGGGGGTGGGGTCTTGGTGTGTGCCACACCTTTTGGAGGCAAGACATGATTATAAGAGGGACTTTACCTAACAAATGCAATCAATATAACCTGGTTTCTTGTACCCTCAATGAATCCCCAACAATAAAAAAAAAAAAAGAAATTAAGAGCCTTGTTTTAGAATTGAGAAATATTTAAGAACAAAATTGATAGGACCAAATTATGTTCTACCCTAGCAGTAGGAGAACACACTAGAGTAAGGGACATGGACAGTGTGAACCCACTGATGCGATTGCAGTAACTTAAATAGTTAGAGTTAAAGGTGCTTATGATAGGGGTCCAAAAGATACACTAAAATCCTATCACCACTTCAGAAGTTGACCTTATTTAGAAATAAGTATTTAGAGAGATAATTAATCAAGTGAAATGAAGTTACTAGAATGGTAATCCAGTATGATTAGTATCCTTTATAAAAAGGGGAAACTTGGACACCGAGGTGGGCACACTCAGGGGAAAGATGATGCATAGACGCCTAGGGAGAAGATGGCTGCGTGATGCATCAATCTGAGATGCAAGAAACTCCAAAACTTGTTAGCAAAACACCAGAAGCTAGGAAAAAGCGAGGAAAATCATTTCTCTACAGCTTCCATAGGGAGCATGGCCCTGCAGACAGGGCGATGATGGAATTCTACCTCCAGAACTGCGAGACAATACTTTCCTTTTGTTCTGAACTCCCCGGCTTATTGTATTTGGCTATGGCTGCCCTAGAAAGCTGACATAGCTTGTAAGCTTGGAGAGAATTTATCCGACCTTCCTGATGATTCAGATCACAACTTTGATATGTTTAAAACATCTGAGGAAACATGACACAACAGATTTTATGCTGTAGAAGGTACAGGTTTTCATACCCTCTGTAAGTTATTGATTTTAATATCTGGTTATACCTTCAGTTAAGGTATCAGTGGACAGCAGATCTAATTCTCCTTTATCTGTTCTCATTTTTAGTAAATGTACTTATTTAAAACTAACATGAAAGACATGCAAGAGATTTTTAGGACAAATAGAACTTGCTGAACTTCTTGTTAAATACAGTTGCTTGACGAAACTCCAAGATGGTTTCCAAAATCTCCCCCAGCCAGGGAATATACAGAAATAATCCCATCTCCTTGATAGGACTTGTGAAAATGATGGAATTTCATTCCTGTGACTAGGTTACATTATATGACAAATGTAAAGCGATTTTGCAGATGTAATTAAGTTTCTAATCAGTTGTTTTGAGTTCCTCTAAAGCAGCGGTTCTCAACCTGTGGGGCGTGACCCCTCTGGACTATATAAAAGGGTTGTGGCATTAGAAAGGTTGAGAACCATTTATCTAAAGAGAGATTGTTACGGATCTGAATTCATCAAGAAGCTCTATAAAAGAGGGTCTGGGACTTCCTTGGCAGAGAACATTTGATTTGACCCAAGAGTCTCCCGGTACCCTTGAGAAACCAAACAGCTATAGGGCGAACTACTAATGGAGGCAGCCAAGTTGCAAGGACCTGAGGAGTACCCAGCTGACAACAAATTTACAAAAAGGGCCTTCAGTCCCAAAACCTCAAGGAACTAAATTTGTCAACAACCACAATAGACTTGAAAGACATTCTTTCTTAGTCAAGCTTCCAGATAAGAGCCCAGTCCATCTAATATGTGAATAACAGCCTCTGAGACCCCAAGTGAAGAACCCAATTGAGCAGTGCCTATATTTCTGGAAGCTGTGAGATAATAATTAAGTGTGGTTTAAACCCAATACATTTATAGTAATTTTAATATTATAATGCATTCCTAGAAAACCAAACACTTTCTACTATGTTATGCTTTTATCTTGTGAACATCCTAAATAAACTTACTTTTGCCATCTTTGTGAAACTTCGTTTATTTTAATTTTATCTACACTTAAGTTTATAAAAAAAACTCCAGATTTTACTGGCAGTTGCTCTGAGCATTTATATTCATCACTTGTTTCGAAAATTTGCCTTGCTGATTGCTATTGGTTCTGCCCTCTGTCTTTCTGTCCCTTACTCTGTCTTTCTTTCAGTCTCTATCCCTAGCTCTCCATTCCCCCAACTATGAGATCTCAGTCCATATTCTGGGTGTATGTATACTGGTACTTAGAATTTCTTGCAGTAACAATAATAACCACAGACAAGAGTAAATTGTCACGTCAAACCCTGAGATGGGAGGGAGACATTCTACTTCTTTTCAGTGTTCTGTGTATAGTTGCCTCCCGACACCTGCAGTTTTATAAATTTTGAATCCTCAGGCAGCGTTTAGCTTTATCTCAGCACGTGATTGTCAGCAGTGGGATTAGCTGCAGTACCTTACCTTCTGTGGAGCAAATTTAGAGTTTTTAATTCCCAGTAACAATATGGGCAGCTCACATCTATGTTTAGAGCAGAGGAAATAGATCACAGTGTGAATACATCCCTCTCTTTAGACTCCAGGTCTACAGATAGACTTAAGCTACTGTTTTCTAGTTTATTCTTTATGCTGCTCTTAGGAGAGGAAACACAGAATAGACAAAGAGGAGTAAAAAGAAAAAGGAAAGAGAGGGGGGTTGATTTAGTCCAAATGAACCTCCAAACCAAAAATGCAGGGTTTAACTAAATAAATCATGTCTGAATAGAACAAAAGGGAAAGAATATTGAGAATAATGAAGAGAGAGAGAGAAATGGGAGGGAGGGAGGAAACAGAGGGGAGAGAGAGGACTTATTTTTATATTTCATAGATACTCAAGGGAAGAAGCAGCCCACAAATTAATCATTGTTAGGCACTGCCAGCACGCATTGCCTGAGTCCCATGCTTAGCAGTTTAGGAAAAGAAAAGAAGATATTAAATGGTTTCAGCATTTTGCTTTTCTATTATCTTGGAAATTGAATTTAAAGAGATAGACAGAAATTGAACCTTAAGAGATACATAGATAGATACATTATATTGCATCTCCCAGGTTGTTTTTTACTTCTACAGTTCATGTGTATGTAACATCCATAAATCAAAATTTTATGTCATAATTCTAGCAAACGTTTTAGAAGTTAACACCTGAATGACACTCAGTGTTTTAAATTGCCACTTACCAGTGGCCCCAAGAGATAGTAGTGGGAAGAACATGGACATTTCAAGTGGGTAATAACCCAACCCCACTTTTCCATCAGGTATCACCTTATTCACGTTTACGGATTTACTATTATTATCTGTACTTGTGTTAGATAAATTGGCTGAACTAAATTACTGAGCCTTTGGTTTCTTGTTCTAGAAAAATGCATGACATATCAAAAGTGATCACCATCATGTGTCATTGGGGAATTACATAGTCAAACAAAAATGAGATATCACTGCAGACCTATCCGAATGGCCAAAATCCAAAGCACCAGCAAGGAAGTGGAGCCACGTTTTTGGTGGAAATGCAAAATGGTAAAACCACTTTCAAAGGCAGCTTGAAAGTTTCTCCTAAAACTAAGCACATGTTTCCCATACCTTCCAAATACTAAATTCTTTAGTATTTATCTTAAGAAGTTGAAAACTTATGTTCACACAAAACCCTAAAAACAGAGGTTTTAGTAATTACCCAAATTTAGAAGCAACTGAAATGTCCTTTGACAAGTGAATGGATAAGTAAAATGCTATTTCTCCAGGCAAGTAAATAAATGAACTTTCAGGCTATGAAAAAAATATGCATATTAGTAAATGAAAAAAACCAACATAAATGGGCATCACTCTGCGTGAATCCACCTATATAATGTTCTGGAAAAGGGAAAACTAAGGACACAGTAAAAGAAACAATGATTGCCAGAAGTTGGGAGGGAGGAAAGGATGAATAAGTAGAACAAAGAAGATTTTTATGAGAGTGTAAATATTTTGTAAGGTACTATAGTGATGAATACGTATCATTATACAGCTGTAAAACTCACAGAATGTATAGCTCCAAGGACGAACCTTCATGTTAACTATGGACTTTGGGTGACGATAGTGTGAATGTAGGTTCATCAATGTACCAAACATCCCACTCTATGCAGAGGTGTAGAATGGGAGTGTTGGTAATGGGGGAGGCTGTGTATGTGTGGGGGTTAGGAAGTATATGGAAACTCTCTGAATCTCAAGCTCAATTTTGCTGTGAACCTAAAACTATTCTAAACTATAAATCCTATTTTTAACATGTATATAACTTATCATTTGTACCTTTGCCTGTTTTATATTAGTCTTGATAAATGTAGGAAGATTTTTCTGTCAAATCTCTTTAAATATCATCTAAGATACTTCACTTAGGAAAATGGTCTCCATTTCCAACCACGTTGATGTAAATGACATTACTTCATTCCTTTTTATGGCTGAGTAGTACTCCATGGTGTATACATACCACATTTTCTTAATCTACTCATTAGTCAGTGGGAATTTAGGTTGAATACATACCTTTGCAATTATGAATTATGCTATGAAAAAACATTTGGGTACAGAAGTCTATTCAATAAAATGACTTCTTTTCCTATGGGCAGATACCCAGTAGTGGGATCGCTGAATTGAATGGTAAGTGGCATTGCTGAATTGAATGCTGACCCAAACACCACATGGTCTCACTAATAAGTGGGAGCTAAGTGTGGGTACACATGGACACAAAGAGATATAAAGAACATTGGAAAGCAAGAAGAGGAGAGGGTAAGAAGGCAGTGAGTGATAAAAACTGCGCACAATGAACACTATTTCATTGCACACAGGTATATTCAAAGCCCTGTGTTTAGCATTATACAATGTATCTATTGCACAAAAATCATTTTTACCCTATTTAATATTTTGAAATAAAAAAAACATCTTCTGCTGCTGCACCATCTTCTGGAAGTTTCTTATTACCAAAGGAAGAGTAAATGCCCAGACATTGGAAAAGGGTTTGTTTTAGAAAGCATCATTTAGGTTATGAGGAAATAAAAGCAAAGTGTCAAGCTTCATGTCTTTAGAGAAGTGGAGGAGAGATTACATTAAAACAAGAATTGTGGAGTGGAAGAGCTCGCCAATGCTTCCTATCTTGGGAGAAATTGAATATCTTCTAGGACTTGCTCTGCATTAATTCCAATGGAAGTGGACATAAATTTGGCGGAACTGAATATCATCTCCAATATAAGGGCATAAAAAGAAAATTTGGCAGAAAATGCTTAAAAGAAAGGCTTAATCTAAATTATGCTTGACTTATACATTCTTGTATTTTAGGGGGAGGTTGTTGTTTTGTTTTGTTTTGTTTGGGGAAAGAAATGCAAGTTAATTTAGGTATTCAAGCTTAATCCTGAAAAGTTACACGTTTGCTTTTGCTTTCAATGAACAATTCTCAGGGATGACAAAGCCGAGAGGGTCCAACCTCGTCAGGACTCTAAGGCAGCGTGGAATGAAGTATCGTGGAAGACCCAGTCAGGGAGAAGAGGACTGCTACACTGTGGAAAGAAGTGAACCCTGCCTTCACCCAGCAATGACACAGAATTTTCTATTTTCACCTAAAATAACTGACACCCACCTTTAACTTCTGGATTTATCCTCCTGTCTTTTTCCTTGCCATTATTCGTTAACATATATTCAGAGTTTGCTCTGTAACTTGGCTATTAATTTCCACTACATAGATTAAGAGTCTAATAAATTTATGTTCTCTAGCCTAAGACATAGAATAGCAAAGACTGTATTTAGTTGTCTATTGTGCATCTTTGAGTAACACCTTTATGTTCCTCATGCTGATCTCAAACTCATGCCCTCAGCAATCCTCTCACCTCAGCCTCCCCAAGTGCAGGATGACAGGCATGAGCCACTGTGCCTGCCTCCAAAGTATTTTTGAAGTTCACTTTGTTAATAGAGGACAGCTCAGGAATTTGAACACATTTTGATCTACTTCCCATGCACTACTCTTCTTTATGGATCAGAAGAGACCCCTGCTACTCTAAATGAAGGGTAACAATACAAATTCTCACAGAAACTAGGTAAAATCATCTGAAGGAGCTCATGTATGAGGTCACAGGAAATGGAGAGGCTGGTGGTGAATCTGTTCACAGCACTTATAATTCATTTTAAATAACCCCACTCTCCTGACAATACCGAACTCACCTGCTGGTTTGAATGTGGGTCTCTGGTCTGCAACAGCTACTTTAAATGTTTATATATGAATCAATTTTATGACATTTTTAAAGGAAAATTAACAAAGACAATATGTTCCTTAAGATAGTAGAGGAGTTATAGGAGTTACAGAAATAAGATCGGGTTATTCAAAATACAGGTAAGATTAACCTGAATTGACAGTGGTACCACCCCCCTCAAACAGAACCATACATTTTTTAAGTTAAATAAAAATTTATAAAAGAAATTATATAGATTAAACTTTTATTAACAAAGTAAGAAGATTTTCCTGGGAATTAAACATAAAGGAATGGCAAGAGGCAGGTGAGAAGGTGGTCAAAGATTTTAGCCTCTTTTGTCTAACACACAAAACAGAAACTTTTAGGCGGCTACCTGATATCCCAGAGGCTCTCATAGTCTCTGTTCAAGGAAAGATTTAATCTTCTATACAGCATTAAAAAAATAGTTATGTTCAAAAATGTAATTTAAAGTGATGATCGTAGTACATACTGCTGTATTCTTTTTCCTTTGTCACTTGATAAGAAAACTTGTCATCTTTAAGGAATTTGGAGATCGAGAAGAACAATGAACAGATGAAGGAAAATAACCTCATGAAAAAGAATGAAAGCCAGAAAATCAGATAGTAATAAGAAGATATTATTTATGGGGTCAATAAAGATATTTTATTGGCTCAAACTCTAATTTAAAATTAGCTTCATGTGGGAATGAATTATTTTATTTATAATTTTCTCAAGTACCCTTTTTGACCCCTATTAATATTTGTAATTAATTCCCTTCCTCATTTCCTAAGTATCACATCTTGGGGATTGTAGGAATGATTTTTCCAGGGAGCATCAAGGAAACCCCCAAAAGGGTAAGTAGCAATCTTTGACCTTTTTAACCTATGTCTATTCTAATGACCTGTTTTTTGCCTCAAAACATATTCTCAAAATTTCTGAACTTTCATTGTCCTTCATTGTGGACATCCTGATAGTCTGTGAAATCTCCCTAATCCACCTTTTTTCCTTCACAAGATCCTCTGAAACATAATTAAGTAGAGAGAGATGGAGAAATGAGTGCAAAGGTTTCTCCTATCAAGACCCCCAAGACCCTTTGCCACAGATTGAGTTTTCTAGATCCTATCCTTTGACATAGGCTCAGCCATGTTCCTTCTCGTACACCCTTCACCTACAGTCGAGTTGCTAATGAGAGGGTGAGGACTAGCTCTAACCTGTTAGCACACACCATGTTGACCAGGCCTGGACCATCATCGTTTCTCCCACATAGAAGTCAGTAAGTCAGCCTCAGAACTTGATGCCTGAAGCTGGCGTGGGCTTGAGGGGAGAGAGCAGGGCAGGCACTAGGCCATGCACCTCCTTACTCCAGCTCTTTCACCTCTCTCTGAGTCAAACCTAATATCAGGCTCTTGATTCTTCTTTTGTCTCTTATTCACTGACTGCGTATAGGTGTGAATTTGAAACTACTCATCTAAGATGGCAGAAGAATATACAGGAAGCCAGAGTACAGATATCTTTGTTCTAGAGTTGTGCTCAGTAGATTTTTCATTTCTGTTTTTCTTTTCATGTACTCTTGCTGTGTCATTATACAAATAAGTGTCAAACACACTTATTTGATGCAATGGATGCTCTTTCCACTCTTGGCAGCTTACAATGTCTTAAAACCTTCATGAATACTACATTCTGTGTGTCATAGCTATATCCCTGAATTTGTATGGCTTTATTTTGCTTTTGAACAATGAAATTGGCAAAATTCCTGAGAGTTGTTTCAGGTCCTTGGTTTTCATACACCAGAAATTTTCTAACCTTGAGTATCTGGGAGTTAAATTATTAAGGGTAACCATAACAGAAATTTCAAGTCTGCAGAAGCTAGCTTCAGAGTGTAAAGTCAAATCTTCAGTTGGCTTTTACTTGTTTGCTCTAAAAAATCAGATAGTAAAATTTTCTCTCATTCTTTCTTAGTTATGAATGTGGGTATAAAAGAAAAATATACTTAGAAACTATTTTTCCCCTCTGGATGCATTCAATTGATTTAATAATGTAGGCATTCAATCCCAGATATGACACGATACACTAGAGAGAAAGGATGATTCTTGACCATAAAGTAAACCTATGCTGGAAGACTGTTAATCTCTCTCTCTCTCATTTCTTATCTCTATTTCTATCTCCATCTCTATCCTTCTCTCTGTGTCTACCTCTATCTCTATCTATTTCTCCATGAAATGAATTTGTGTAGCTACCTTGCTTTCCATTGTGTACTGTCTGGGTTTTAAGTGTGATAATTTCAAGAGAACATGGCATCTCTCATGTCCTGGTGTGTGCATGCTTATCAAGGGTCTGTTTGTGGTATGTTTACCTATGCACATGCATTCCATTTGCCAAGTCCAAAATCAATGTGGGAGAGACAACATGAGGGCACAAACCCCAACAGGCATGGCAGTCTCCAAAAAGAGTCTAGGTTAGACGTTTTAAAAAGAAAAAGCATCTAAGGTGATTGGAAAATCTTCATGATGATATAACATAGCTTCAATAAAATTAATAAATGGCAGAAATTAATATTTTCAATATTAAGGCAAAACATTCAATCAAATGAAATTCCATATTTTAGTTCAGTTTAGCATTACTTTTTAAATCTAGATATAGCCATCTTTATACATTTCCCCCCATATTTCTTCAATCCCCCATATTTTAAATACAAGGCTTAGTAAAATGTTTCTTATTTTTAGATAATAGATATTTTAAGTGTGTTATAAGCTGTGTTCGTATTTTATTTGTTAACATTGATAAATATTAGTGATGCAGAAAACTAGCTTATGCTGAAAAGGCTAAAAGTATAATTGTGTTTGTGTCTGTTTCCTCCAAGGAAAATACAACCAACATTTTTCTATCTTAACTTTCTAGACTTTTCTACTACAACTAGTTAGGTTTAATTTCTTCTAAAGCTTTATAAAATAAAACTTCCCATGACACTAAAACACACACAATTTCATGCCAACAACTTAGAAGCTCCTTTGAGCAGAGAAATGATCTGTCTGAGTGTCGAACTGCTGTGCTCAAATCGCACATCATTCTAAATTAATGCCACTGCTAGCTGCAAAATAAAATTTTTAAAAAGACATTACAAGTCTGAGACACATTTTAAGTGAGGCGTGATGGTGGCACTGAGAAGCAAGGCAATTTCATATTTGGATCAGATAACATTTCTAGAACACATTAATGAAAGGACAAATTTCTACATAAGCTCACAAAGGAATAAAAGAATTCTGAAAGTTATAAAAATGTTACCTTCCTTTCTTGCCATGATTGCAATAGTTTTATGCCAGAAAACAGAAATCAATTTCTTTTTGTTTCAAAGGAATCTTTTCTTCCTTCCTTTGTATGTTTATTTTTAAAAATATAAATTTTATATTATTTAAAAATCTCTTGGCAACTATGGACTTTGGGTGATTGTGATGTGTTAGTGTAGGTTCATCAGCTATAATCAATGTACCCCTCCAGAGGCGGTTGTTGATAATGGAAGAGGCTATGCATATTGGGCGAGAGAAGGAGGGGTATATGTGGGAGAGCTCTGTACCTTCCTCCCAATTCTGCTGTGAACCCTAAAGCTGCTCTTTAAAAAATCAAACATTAGGAGAAGAACCTGATAATTATGTAGAAAATCAATTCCTAATACTTTAATTAAGCAAATCATCGCTCATAAATATGATCAGGTGATGAATATAAACAATAGATAATTGTCTCAGAGATAAACATAGTTTGCTGAAAAGAAGGAAATAACAAGATCAAAAAAACTACTTAGAATTCTCAGAAATATTTAAAAATACTATAAATCAAAGAAGAAATCAGGATAATTTTTTTAAAGCAATCAGAGATGAAGAAAGAAGATAAAAAATATATGATGGCTCAAAATACTTGCTGTGTGGCTCGGCATCTGTGGCTCAATCGGCTAAGGCACCAGCCATGTACACCTAAGGTGGCGGGTTCGAATCCCCAGCCCCGGCCGGCCAAACAACAATGATGGCTGCAACCAAAAAATGGCCAGGCATTGTGGCAGGCGCCTGTGGTCCCAGCTACTTGGGAGGCGGAGGCAGGAGACTCGCTTCAGCCCAGGAGTTGGAGGTTGCTATGAACTGTGATGCCATGG
>CAUYQV010141606.1:0-15243 GCA_963574575.1 Galagoides demidoff
TGGCTAAGGCGCCAGCCACGTACACCTAAGGTGGCAGGTTCGAATCCCCAGCCCAGGCCCGCCAAACAACAATGATGGCTGCAACCAAAAAATGGCCGGGCGTTGTGGCGGGTGCCTGTGTTCCCAGCTACTTGGGAGGCGGAGGCAGGAGACTCGCTTGAGCCCAGGAGTTAGAGGTTGCTATGAGCTGTGATGCCATGGCACTCTACCCAGGGGGATAGCTTGAGGCTCCGTCTCAAAAAAAATAATAATAAACAAAAACCAGGTTTATGAAATCAGCTACTAGGTTTGGTGGAATGTTCAACAACACAAAAATGTTGCCTTTATGGCACTCAAAGAAAAAAAGTTGTGGCTCAACACCAGGAAACTATTATCTTAAACTTCTGATTTCCTTTTCTCCTAGGGGCAATGCCTGGGACAGAGAAGGCATTCAATAAACATTTGTTGAAAAAATAAGAATATTTGAAATTAAGAAATGTAAAATTCAACGGGATTTTAAAATAAAGAAAGTGTCTTTCTTCCTGTTAAACTACAAATATACTATATATTTTTTTTTAATTTGGGGTCACATTTATAGGTTCTAGACTTCTAAAATGCCTATGCTTTTAAAGCTAAATTTTTACGTTTGCTTGAAAAGTATTCATAAATTATGAAACATTAATTATAAAAACTCCAGAGTTGAAGTCATTCCAGTTTTCAAATCTGTTTTGGTTCTCAATTTTATCCAGAATATGATTCAGTAGTACAGTATGGAAATTCACATCTTTTTGTTTGTGTATGCAAAGTGGGGTCAAATAATCCTTAACATTCTCGCTATTGCTACAATGATTGCAGGAAATTTCTAACAGGAAACAGACATCTGTCTCTCCAGGACAATTGAGTGATTATGGTCAGCATGGATGTAGCCCAAATAAATGCACAAGTACCTTCCATGCTGTTTTTACAGCCAATTCATACCTGGTCTGAAAATATAGTCTCTGCACAGGTTAGAAATCCCACACACTGAAACTTCAGATCAGCACAGATGGTAACCTTGGAGACAAGCAAACGCAAAGCTCCGTGTGTCCCTTCACTACAGTGCAGCTGTCAGTTTATTTGTATTAAAGTCATTTCATGGGGAGTATTAGTATTCAATTGAGCACGTCAGTAATTGGTCTAAATCATTTATCACAGAGACTTGCCTATATTTCTGATTATCCCCAGCACCCACTTCAGAAATACCTTCTTTCTATGTTCAAATTACAGGGAAGTATTTACTATGGCCAGAGAAATAAATGGTTATAGACCTTAGAGTAATTTTTAAATAAATTATTGCTCTAAACAAAGATTATCCTAAAATAGTTTGAGATTATTTTCTTCAGACTAATTGACTGTATCAGATATTATTACAGTTTTCTGAGAACAATTGATTTTATCCACATAGGAACGATAAAGGCAACTTTCCTACCTGTGTATTGATCTCATTTTTTCCTGAACATTAATGCAAGCATAAGCTTCTTTGGTGCCTACATCTTTCATTCCTGGTTCTTTCCCCTCAGTGTCTCTGTATCCAGTCTTCCCTTGTCTCAGCTGTGCCTTCAAACTCTTCTTTTCTCATACTTCTTCCCTTCACCAACGAACATCACGAAATGTTACCATACATCCATTGCCTTTTCACCACCCATGTTGGCTTTAAGACCATTCTCCAAACAGTCTCACCACCAGCCCACAGGCCGATACTTATATCTACTGATTCCAGTAGCTTTTGCTCAGACTCCACTCTGCCCACTTGTTGTGCACTCTGCTTCCCTCCTTAACTTCCAAGATGCTGAAACATCCAGGCTCTCCTAATTCTTAGCTGTTCTTCGCTGATCCACATCATTTTCCCATACGTTGACTTTGTTCAAAGTTCCATAGAATGTGGTTTTCTCAGCAGATAATTCTAAAATTTCTACCTATGGAGTTGATGCTTTTTTTTTTTCTGACTTCTAGAATATTTTTTTCCCCAAATCTTTGTTCAATAGTTGCCAGGTCTTGCTTTTGTTATTGATTGTTTGTTTTGTTGTTGCTTAATTATTTTTAAAAGTTTTTTAAAAAGGTCATTGGGCAGTTTAAAATCTTTAAGTGTTTTATGGGGAACACTGTTTGGCAAATACTTGAATCGTCTCCTCTGAGGACTAGTGTTCCTGGCATGCAATTTGCACATAGACTGAAAGGAAATTATTGCCTTGGTCTTCAGAATTGTCTCTGATCCTCTAGTCCATATACAAGTTAATTTGATTAAGAAAATGAACTTACATATGCAAAGCCCTAGTTAGAAAAACTTGCCACCTAGAGATTACACTCAGGATTCTCTTCAACATGGCCCATCCTATATTTTCTGGCTTGTCTTCACTCATGTTAGATTACTACTGTTCAATGAATTTCTTTCCATCCTCTAATAGCAGTATTTATTTCGAAACTAGTCAAAAATTAAATTGCATTCTCAGTTCAAAACTCACATTTTTCAGATGTACATGTATTGTATTCAAAGGTAGCACTAAATAAATTACACTTTTAAAAAGTACAATCTATCAAAACTGCCTAATGTACAATAAATTTTGATTAGTCGCTAAGGGTTCAATCTTGTGTGGCTCACCCAATGAAAAGGAATGCCAACAGCAGTTTAATTAAAAACAGAAAGAAACAAAATAGCAGATTAACTTTTAAAAAATAAATATTTCAAATAAAAAAACTTACACATATTTAATGACTCTTCTGCATTCTCAGAACCTAATCATTTTAATTTTCACAATCAACTTGGAAGAAGTAGAGAAAGTAGGAAAAGCCTGGGAATGTAATGCATTTATAAATGTAATATATAGACAATTGTGGGGGCGTTTTCCTTGAAGATTTTTTGGACATTGCTACAAGGTCCTTTATAGGATAACATGATGTTAATCTTCCTCCTAAGCTACCCTAACCCTCCTGCCCTCTAAACTCTGGCAACACATACCTGGTTTTCGCTAAATAAAATAGACAATTCCATGTAGTCAAATTTCTGGATGATCATTTGTTTACATTTCCAGAACTGGCCCTTTCCTTCCTGACCAGAAAGCTATTAGTCTTCCAAAGTCTGGTTCAAATATCAACACCCTCTATAATTTAAAACTTAGGAAAATGAAATCCCATTTATATGTGTTCCCTTTATAGAAGTACATATTTCTATGGCAATATTTATCAGATTCCACTCATGTTATGGTTTACCTGTCCATGAAATGTGATCATTGTATGTTAATAATATATCATGATATACCATTATTTAGCTACTTAAGAAATATTTATTTACTTAAGAAATGCTAAATTTGAAGTTTCTGGCTGTGAAAATGAGAGAGTGTCCTTTTAAAAAAATAATAGTGAGAGAGTAGACAGAATAACATTCATATAAAACATAGTCATTTATAGATCTCTTAGGAAAGTACAAAAGCAAAAGAAATTCAATTATTATTTATTACTTATTTTACCTAGGTCTAGTTCTCCAAGAATAATAATTATATATTAATTTTTTTCCTAGCCCCTATACCATCTAGTTTATGAACTATAATAAACAATTAACAAACATCTGCTAAATTATTTTAGCAGATTGCTATCTCATTATGGTCTTGCAAGTCACTGCTATTTCTCCGGTTTAGCAATGATGGCATTTGCAAAAGAGTCTCATATTCAAACAGGAGATATGAGGAAAGAAATGCCTACTTTCCAGAGAAGAAATCTTAGAGGGAAGGAGCTTCTCTGTTCACAAACACTAATTAGCATCCAGGTCTTAGAGCATTGTGCATTCTGGGAGTGAGGCATTTTTCACAGATACAGGTTACAAGAAAAAATTTGCATGTCACTCTTTGCTTAGGCAAATGTTTTCTTCTTCAGGGGATTATTCAAGAATATCCAACATGATCAAAATCAATTCACTTCTCTTAAACAAGTCCTTTCATTGAGCCTGGAGAACTGGGTTTTCGCTAAGAGCCTTTGGATGTCATTCTGCAGGCACAGAAAGGCTTCATTAAAACTGAAAACCAAAGAGCTTCCATTTTTTTCAAGCTAAACAGACAGTGCCTCTAAACATCAAAGAGTACCATTGAAGGTTCAGCGAAGCCACAGCCAGGGAGGGACACAGCCCCTCCGTGGAGAGATGATGTCACCATGGGCAGAATGAATTAGGGATGAAAAAATAGATCAGAGATCCGTCCTGATGTGGGGTGTGGGAGGTATTTCCCTAGCTTACCAATCTAACCGGGATTCTCCACAGCAATTCCACCAACTTTTATTAGATAAAATTTACCCATGTCCTAACCACAATACTTTATGTCCTAAGACTTTATACTCCTAAGGAAAACTAGAGTATAAATGTCTTAACACAAGAACTAAGTAAATGACAAAAAGTCAATGTTAACCAGTTTGATGAAAATATTTCAAATTGTATATGAAAACACTACACTGTACCCCATGTTTGCATTAATGTACACAGTTATCATTTAATAAAAAAAAAGAAACTATGACTCCTTGACTCCTTTCAGAATCACTTAATTTTTTTTCAACAAAATTTTAGATTTTAAATTTTAGTCACTCACCTAATAGGTGATTTACTTTTCTGCATTTCCTTAAGGAACCTGGGGTATTTAGAGTTATACAAGTAGACTGGCTTTAGTTTAACATCACCTTTACAATTTTCACTTGAAAGTTGTGTGTCAGCCTATCTTTTGATGCCCGATGTCCTAGCTCTTTTTCATTATATTCTGATAACATTTCTTTATAATAATCCAAATCGTAGTAAGAAAATTTACATTGCTAAAAATGTGTTTGCTACCTTTGTCCATTGTTTTCTATAATTCACTGGGGAAAACTTCATCACCAAGAAGCTGCTTCTTCTGATCTTCAAATGATGCTTGTATAGTTTTTAATCTCTTTACTATCCCAGACTTTCAGCTGAAAGTCAACTTCTTTACCTATGGTCAAATTCTTTCATCTCCTTCAGATCTTCAAAGGGGCAGAGAGCCATTAGTGGTATCTACATAGCCTCAATGATTAAGATCATCTATCCACTGCATGAGTACTTTTCCAGATTCTCAAACATACCACGTCATACTTGAGTAACACAGTGAAGCTTTAACAAACCAATAACTATACTATAATACTCTTCTAAATTTTCTCACATGAAGAAAAAGATCATAAGCATTATAGAGCCACGTACATGATCAAGCTTACATATTTTATGTGTTCACCTTTCTTAATGTATTTTATGCACCAATGTTGTTGTTTTTTTCCATGTATGGGATTTTCTAGACCTCGTATGCTAACCAACTTTCTTCATAGGCTATCCCACTTCCTTAGAAGACACTGATCCAATTCCATAAGGAGATACTCTATATCCTCCTACATGAACTCACCTGTGAATTAAACATTTCCATTTTTTGTGGTTATGTAACTTTGTTATAGTAGAATTTTCTGCTTGGATAGTAAAATTTTTTTGAAACTTTTTGCAAGACATTACAGTAAATATTTGGATAGCAGGTTTTGAAATAGTGATGGCTTTCTTTATAGCAGGAATATATGTGCTTAATGATCTCCAGTCCAGAATCTTAGAATGAAAGAATTTTCTAGTCCATCCCTCCTAGCTTTAGCCAGATTTAATTTCCACAATTGAGTCCCTATTATAGTTTATGTATATTTTTATATTAGTCATTCCCTTATCTAATATTTATTGAGCACCTGATTTGTGTCAGATAAGATAAAATATGCTCCCTGATCTTAAGGATCTTGCTGCACAGGAGTAGACAAACATAAATGCGGGAACACAGTGATGAGTTATAGAAACTATGGCAAAAGTCTTTTTTTTTTTTTTTTTGAGACGGAGCCTCAAGCTATCCCCCTGGGTAGAGTGCCATGGCATCACAGCTCATAGCAACCTCCAACTCCTGGGCTGAAGTGAGTCTCCTGCCTCCGCCTCCCAAGTAGCTGGGACCACAGGCGCCCACCACAACGCCTGGCCATTTTTTGGTTGCAGCCATCATTGTTGTTTGGCAGGTCCGGGCTGGGGATTCGAACCCACCACCTTAGGTGTACATGGCTGGTGCCTTAGCCGATTGAGCCACAGGCGCCGAGCCGACAAAAGTCTTAAAAACAATATTGGGGCCCAGAAAGAGGCATAGATGTTTCCTCAAAAACAGGGCAACTTCAGGAAAACGTTCATTGGAAAATGACACTTGACCCAACTTTTGAAAAGGGAATGGCCAGATGCAGAGGGTACAGCATGAGCCAAAACTCAAAAGAGGTATGAAAGGCTTGTACAGGAAAGGCATACTGGATCTGACAATACAGCTATGAGTGTTTATGGCAGGAGATACAGGGATTTACACTATACATAACATTTAGCATCAGCTGACTAAACCCTTCCTGTTTACTGGTTCTATAGGGAAAAAGGCCAGAATCTGATGTAATCTCTCTGACTTTGCATGCTGACCACTGTGGGAGGATTAGGAGAGAGGCAGAAGTTTGTGAGAAGCAGATCTGTACTGCAGGCAGCTGAGGACTAAACATCTTACCCCACCCCAACCTTGAGCCACCAACCTCCTGGCAACCAGGGAACTCCAGCCACTTCTGACATTTCCCACACGCTCCGAAAGTCATCTGGTGCTGTGGGAGAGAGAGACTGTGGGAAATCTCCAGTGATATTTAGCTCTTTGAAAATGGAACACCTTCCCTTTATAATATGTAAGTTATATTTGAACTGTCAGTCATGTGGCTTACAAATTTATCAAGAATTTGTTAAGCAAGAAGAAAGAGGAAGGCCCCTACTCATAAATTTGTATTTTGCAGGAGACTCCAGTAATTTGCTGTGTCTAACTTAGGTGAACCACCTAACCTCTCTGTGCATCTGCTTCCTCACTTGAAGAAGTGATAATACCACATGCAAAACCCTAAAGCAGTATTTCAAATATATAAAGAACTCAGTCAACACTATAGAAGACAGAACTGAACTATGAAGAGAAGTCACTTCATGCTGACATAATTCAACCCAGAGCCATTCCCTGGAATCTTTAGTTGTCATCAGTTCCATTTTGCTTCAGCAATTTAGGTGGGGTCTTCTGTTATTTGGCAATTAGAAAGTATTATATGATAAAGAAATTATCCTAGAGGCTACAAAGATCCACAGAAGGACTTTGAGTAGGGAAGGAACTTGATCAGATGTAAATGTTTTAAATAGCATCCTAGCAGCACTGGGGAGAGCTGACTGGGCAGTCCAACAGGAGCAGGAGGAGATGACACTGTAAGGAAGGAATGACAAGGACCTAAAGGACAGAGCAATGGAGGAGAGACAGGAAGGATTTTGGTGACAGAGTGGGTTTCCAGAGTGAGAAAAAGCAAGGAGTCTACGGTGACTTCCAGGCTTTTTCTTTTGCTGGCTTAATGGGTAGTGAAGCCATTTAAATGGATAGGAAATTTATTAGATGGAATAGCATTCAGACGGGGGAGAGCAAATTATGGTTTTGATGTGTTGAGTTTCAAATGCCTGTGACATAACTAGATGGAGATATTAAGAGGCCATTTGAACATACCAGTCTGAAATGCGAGTTAAAAATCTGGCCTGGAGCTTTGCATTTGGCAGTAAATAATAGGATAGGTTGAAGCTATGGGCATTGATGAGTTAGGCAATTTAAAGGGTGTAGAAGAGGATTGTGCCTAGAATCATGAAGACATCAAGAATTAGAAACAAAGAAAGAGGATCTAGTAAGAGAGGCAGAGAAAAAATGGTCAGAGAAGTGCCAGAAGAATCAAGAGATACTACATCAGAGAATTATAATGAGAGGTTTTCAGAGAGCAAGAGGTCCACAGCGCCATGTGTGGCCTGGAGGTCAGGTAATAAGGAGCACTTCCTCCCATTTGCTACGCCACTTGCAGTAGAGCAGATGTCTAATTGCAGATACTTGATATAAAATGAGGAAGCTGAGAGATTTAGAGTAACTACTCTTCTCAAGAGTTTGGTTTTAAGGGAAGCTGAGAGAGTAGTGTTTTGCCTTTAAATGTTTAATAGCCAACACTAGGGGGTGGAAGTGAATCTGATATGTAGTATTTGCTACTTTTCCTCATATAAATAACCCCATTATAGTGAAGACAATCTACCAGTGTGACAGTAAAAGCAAAGTTGGGAAGAGACACTCACATGCGCCTCTCAGAAGCCAAGCTCGCATGGGCTGGTGGCAACACATAGGTAACTATGGAAAATGAGCCACAGGTGGGGTATGGGGTATGGAGAAAGAGCCAGCAGAGAAGGGAAAACTAACAAAATACAGTATACTAAAAATAACAAAGAGAGAAGCAATACAAGTGTTTCAGAGAAGAGATTAGAGCAAGGATATAGATGGGAGGATGAGTCTTGTACAGGAAAAGAGAAGAAAGCCTTCTCTGAGGTTTGGCAAAAGGAGATGATCTTGGATGCAAACGGAGAAACACTTTTAACTACAGAAAGGAGAAACTGTGGTACTGATGACTAAGCGAACTTGTGGTCTCCAGTTCTTTAAGAGGTGGGAGGCACTATCATTTGGGTAGTGGTCAGGTGGATGGAAGAACAGGACCGACAGAGGCTAGAAGAGCTTGTGTGGGAAATAGGAGCAGATGGTGAACAAAGGAGAAGACTAAATATATATGTGTGTATGTGTGTGTGCAGACACATACACACACACCCCCACACACATATATTTGGCGTCCTTATCCATCTTCCCCCACTAAAGTCCCTCTAGAGAAGAGATTTTATTTTTCTTTGTTTCCCTCATATATATTCTACCACATTTGCCTTTTAATGTTACTGTTAGTAGGTATGCATATAGGTAGGTTGGCTCATTGAATAAATGAGGAAATCAATATGTAGATATTTTCTAAAAGGATGCACCATTTAAATGTTTTTCTTTTTTTTTTGGTCAGTCTCATTCAATTCTCATTAACTTGATCTTACATAACACATTTATGGTATTTGTTTTTGTTTTACACACACTAGAACATTTATTTGGAAAAAGGGGCCTTACTCCTAAGATTGAAGTTTCATAAGGAAACATTTATGAGATTATATACAAAAGTTATATAAGAAATGTTGGAATGCTCTCCCTTTTTTTTTGAGACAGAGTCTCAAGCTGTCACCCTGGGTAGAGTGCTGTTGAATCATAGCTCACAGCAACTTCAAACTCTTGGGCTTAAGCGATTCTCTGGCCTCAGTCTCTCAAGTAGCTGGGACTATAGGTACCCACCACATACCTGGCTATTTTCTTGTTACACTTGTCATTATTGTTTAGCTGTCCCAGGCTGGGTTTGAACCTGCCAGCCTTGGTGCATGTGGCTGGCACCAGAACCACTGTGCTATGGGCGCCGAGCCTGGAATACCCTCCCTTTTGATAGGATATGCAAAATAGAACTTTTAATAGCAGCCATTGAAATATTTTCAGTGCTCTTGAGTCAAATAAGATGTCCAATCTTGGGTTTTCCACTTAGTATCTGCATATGATGGGTTTATATTTGCTTATTTCTGCATTATGAATAATGCGAGCTTAGCTAATGTATCTTTGAGATTGCAGTAAGATTTGCTATAAACTTTTTGCAAATATCAGTAAATGATGAATAATTCAGAGACTCTGAGAGAATAATTTTGAGAGTCTTAAAATTATAGTAGATAGTATAAATGTAAGTCACTGCTTCCTGCTGTGTTCCTTGGTGCTTCTGTGTTCTTCACTGAGTGATTGATTATTCAACACTTCCTCAAATGCCTATTAGGTGACAAGCATTACTCTACATGCCAGGCATACAGCAAAACTCCAGGGAAAAGCTTTTGTCATCATGTGACTTATATCCTAGTAGAAGAAAAAGACAGTATCAACAAAATAATAAAAGGATATATAATATCAATAAATCATAAATCCTATGAAGAAAAATAGAGCAAGGGGCCAATAAGTGGTAGGGCCTGCTATTTTAGATATGGTGGTCAGGTCAGCGAAGGCCTATCTATAGAGCAGGTGATATGTAGGCAGAAAATAGAAAAAGAAACAATTTAAACTCTTTTCTAAAGTATTTATGGATTCTGAATGATTTTTAAAAGTATCAATAATAAAACTAGGGTATTCAACAGCTCAGGTAAAATTTCCTTCTAAAGAATATCATTACACATACTTTCACTTTCATAAATGGAATAAAATACGGATAATTTAAGTGCTTCTTGGTGACTTGGGGTGGCAGTCATTATTACGATCCATTTAAATCAAAAGTTCTTTCTTTCCCCTCACTTAATAGCTGCTCCAATCACAACCCATCAGCTGACTGCTTCTAATCACAATGGTCTGAAAATCAGAACAATGGCTGAAAGGATTCAAGGAGAACATTACAAACTCTAATGATGGTTTTAAGTCTTGCCTAAAGAAGACCTTTGGCTGTAAGCTTAAAAAAATTCTCCCATTAGCCAAGAAAATTATATTTTGTAGACTGACTTTGAGAAAAAGAACATATTAAGTGCAAAAAAATATTATTTTCATGTCAGATCAGAAAAGCTAATAGTTACTGTGTTATATTTACATATGATAATAGTCGTACTGCTTATTTAAGACTTTGTTCTAACCACTTTATCTCATCTAATCCTTGGAAAGCTAAACTCTCTGCCTTAGTCTTATTATCACTAAAACGAGGAAAAAGAATAGTACTTTCCTTAGCATTTTACTAATGAATTTATGATCTACAAAATATCACATTTATCATAGGAAGAAGTATGCTTTTTATCATAAGAATGAGAGAATAAGGCATAAATGCCCTGAGACAGAAATGGACTTGGCACATTCTAGATATAGCTACAAAGGACAATAAGGGTTATTGAACATGTATATCAAAATAGGATTACATGCTATTTTTCAGAATCTGTTTTATCTGTACCTTTGTAAAGTTTATCAGTGTCATAGGGGAATACATGCCTTGAAGGAATGACTTCCCCAAAAAGCAATATTTCAAATGAGTTTCCCAATATGGAGACAGAAAAATGTAAGTCTGTTCTTAAAGGGAAACATGAAATCTGAAATACAAACTTCATTCCCTTTAGAAAAGAAGCAGCTCTGCACTAAGAGGAAAGTGGGGAGGGGGGGGAAATAACTTTTTTTTATATAGGTAGTATGCATAGATTCCTTCTTTTAATGAGATCAACTTGAGGGAATGGAGTATTCATAGCCCTATTTGGTAATTAATTAGATTGAAAGCAGATAGTAAAATGGGGGGGAGGGTAAGGGGGGAGAGAAAGAGACAGGGAAGCAAAATAATTCTCCTACAAACAGTAAACCTTTGTTTAGATACCAGGATCACAAAATATGTCTTAGAGAATTACAAGTTAAAAAGCGTGGATAGTTAAGGATATGTCAAAACACAAAATTACAACAAATAATTTACAGATCTAATTGACTGTTATTTGTATTCATACACTCATCAATGTCCTTTCTACAAAACAGAGTGAGAACTTTCACCAGGCAATAGCAGAACAGGGGGTTTGGTAAGGTGGGAACAAGGAATCACAGCAACAAAAATAAAAAACAAAAAAAAATCCAGTTGGTTAACCTCAGGTCCATTAAGTTTACTTTTTTAGAAGGCTCAAAGTAAGGTGCCTTACTACATTAATCCAGGTAGATGAGAATCTCCTGTTTTAGGAAAAACTGATGTGTTTGGGGATCTATTTGTGTCCTCAGAGTTCCAATTTGGTTACGTGGCATTTAGCATGAGGGATTCCCTTCTGGTTTGGTCTGGTCTGTCGGGGCCTGGTGCAGGAGCTCAGTCTAAAACAAAGGCCTGCCACAATTTTGTTTAACAAATATAATGAAAGTTCATAAATTATACTTGCAAATAATTTCACATATGACAGAAACAATGTTCTGATATTTCCCACGGAAGAGTTCAGGATTTGCTCTTCTAAACCTATAAAAAGTAAAATTAGTTTTTAGTTTTTAAAATCGTTATTATAATTCTATGTCTTTATTATTCCACAATTTTAAAGATTGAAATGAAAATTCTCTTGGTGGTGTTTAAAGCCAGAGAAGACACACAGTTCTGCTTATTCTTCAACGTACAATAAAGGCGATTAAATTTCCAATAGCGACTTTATACTTCTACTTTCCTTATTAGGAAGGATCTTATATTTTTTGCTTTATACCTTGAAGGAAAAGACATGACAGCAAAAACGTTTAGGTTTCAAACTCTCAGACATTTAAGATTTTATATAATACACTCTTACAATACTTAAATACTTATAAAACCCAGACCAATAGGTATCTGAGAAGTAGTTTTCACTATGAGAACTTCCTATGGGCACAACATTCTGAAGCTGATGGCTTGGAAACGTCCCTAGAAAGGAATCAGTAACTTGCATGATCCCAGGTTGGTCACTGAAAAATGGCAAACTCCGTCTCTATTTGTGAAACAAGTTGAACTCAGCCATCAGTCTGTGACCCAGTAAATGAAATACTTCATAAAATGTTAAGCATTTATTGACTTCTCCTTCCCTCTGTATTTCTGAGTTCATGATAGTACCATATTGTGTTTTCTTACTTTAGTCAGTGAGCTCATATCATAAGTAGATTCTATCTATTATAAAATTGTTTTCTAATAATAATAATTTTCCAAACTGTTTTCATTCATTATGTCATATGATAGAGATATTTTAGCCTTAAACAAAGCTCAATTAAAATCTCATCTGTAAATGACAAGAATATTCATGATTTACCTTTGTACTACTATGCTAATGATAAAACTAAATATTTTAAGTCATGCTTTATAGTTTGGAGATATTTCTCAATTAGAGAACTGACTAGGCTTAGCTGCTAAATATTAAATGTATATTTGCAAAGTATAAATATGGTTTTATTTAGTAGTGGTTCATAATATTCTATCATCATGTTACAGACATTTGCCTAACAAAGTTATGAATTAGCCTCAGTGTCTGAATGAATGACTTTTGGTAATACCATTAGCCATCAGTTTATGTCAACATTTTCAGGTCATTAAAGAGCCTTTATTGTCCAGTGTGTATGATTATGAAGTACCAGGAAGTTTTCTCAACCTGCCAGTGCCAAAAATTCTCCTATTTGGTATCCATCTCCTTAGGATGGGTGTAAGAGTTCACCAAATATAAAATACCTTCAGAAAGAGAAGTTGAAGTCAACATTCTGTGGCTTGCAATCGCCCCTCCCCCAAAGTAATGAGTTGTGAGGGAGGCAAGACACTAAACGATAAATTACCCAAAGATGAAGGATACAATTTGATTCTAATACATCAATTTGATTTTAGGCACAAGTCTACATCTGAAGTGTGAAAGTAAGGTAGGAATATATTAGAAAGAGATTAATGGGTTAGTGCCTCAACAACCCAGTCCTTTAATGACTAGAGTTAGGTCCATTGGCCCCATAGAGAGTGGAGACCATCATCCAGGGCACCCTGGTGAAACCCACCACGTGTCTGAATTCATCACTGGAATTACTGAATCTCCATAACAAAACAACTGTTGTTCTCTGCACCCAACAATGACAGTCTCAGTGTCCTTGGAGATCTACATCATCAGGATGCACCATTATCTATCTGAAGGAACTGTGATTCTTTTGGGCTAGCCCACCACCCCTGCTTTCTTCCCAGTGAGTCTAAGGAAAATGAGACTGGCATTAAAATTAGTCTTTTTATTTATATCCTGTGAGACTATGTCATCTCGATAAAAATTTACTCTTTTAGAGAAAAAACAGAAACTCTGAACCTAGTTCTACTCCTTACTAAGAAAATTATTAGAAATCAAATAATCCAGAATCACTTAGTTCGATTCATATATTCTCTGTTTTTACTTCAGTGAACAGTATGCTATAGTGATTGTAACCACGCTGAAAGACGGATAACACAAGTAAAGGCCCAGATTATTATTCCCTTCCCTTCACAGAGAAAAGTCTGTGTAAGAGTCAGCCTTTAATTCTGACAGCCAAGACGGCAGTATGAGGATAACAGCAAACATTCATTCACATATTTTGAAGCAGTTATTTCCTACCACTGGATATCCAGAAACTAAACTTGATTTCAAAGAATTCAATACGCAAGGTAAGTGATTAAAATTCAAATAAATAATTAAAATATAGCTTAATTGTATACCCAGGTTTAAGAGAGGAAAGTGGAGGTTACAAAGCCACCACACAGGGCAAGAGACAACTAGGCAAGCTTCCTAAGGAAGGTAATTTCAGAGTTCTAGAAATTAAGGCACTATGAATGAGGAAGAAAATGGAGTTTTTCACCAAAGGAAACAACATATGGAAAGGTAAAAGAGAGTGTGGGATGTTTGTGAAGTGGTTAGGAATAGTAATGGTTAAAGCACACAGGTGTGTATGTGGGTGTGTGCAGGCATGAGCGTGCACGTGGAAGCGTGCACGGTGTGTGTGACAGCAGAGCATGACAGTGAAGCAGGAAGGTTGGCTGGTATATCAAGAAAGGAGTTGGTATGGTACCCAAGGAGTATAGATTTGTTGTTGAAGTCAATATAGGATTTACCAGCAATAGTAGTGTGGTATGAGATAATATGATCAAATATGCATTTGCTGACTTCAGTATGGAGGAAAAATTGGAGGACAGAGAAAGTAGAGTCCCAGAAAATACTTCTAAAGTTCCTTCGGTAGGCCTGGCCAAAAGAAAAATAGCCGAAACCAGTAGTAGCAGAAAAAACATATAATAAATTTCAGATTTGGGAGTATAGTTTAGAGTTGAGTTATTTTGCTAGTGGCTTCCCTAGGGCATACCATTAACACCTTAATTTATTGCAATATAACTAAGGTAAATTTGACTTAATTCAAGTAATATCTAACTTAGACAGCTAACATCATACTAAATTGTAGGAGACTGAAAGCTTTCCCCTAAGATCAGGAAGAAAACAAGGATACTCATTTTCACCACTTCTATTAGGTCTTATACTGGAGGTTCAGCCAAAGTAAATAAGAAATGAAATAAAAGGCATAAAGATTAGAAAGAAAAGAATAAAACTACTTGTTAGTTTTACCTTAAAGATTCTACACATGACACCAAAAAAATGGAACTATTAGAGTTAATAAATGAGTTAAGGAAAGTTAGAGGGCACAAAATGTATATACAAAGTTAAGTTGCATGTTATACAATATCAATGAACAATCTATAAATAATTTTTAATTCCATTTTAAAAAGCCACCCAAACTAAAAAAAACTATTAAGAATACATTTAAC
>CAUYQV010141609.1:0-11612 GCA_963574575.1 Galagoides demidoff
TTCTCAATAATCACTTCTCAACAATTATTTGTTATTATTACAGTTTAACATTATAAAATTAACAAAAATAATATAAAACTCATATTCTGGTGAAATAGCCACATGGCAGCCGAAAACCGTATATTCCCTTCCTGTTCTCCCACGCGTTTGTGCATTCTTTCCAAAAATTGGGACTTTTTTAAAACGCCAAGGGATGCAGGACAAATTGTTCAAAAGTAGGACTGTCCGACCAAAAGCGGACATCTGGTCACCCTAAGCAAGGGTGATAAAGTTCTGGGAAAACTGGGTATCCACATGTAAAAGAATGAAATTGCACCCTTACCTTATACACAAAAATTAATGTAACATGGATAAAAGATCTAAACATAAGAGCTGAAACTGTAAAACTCTTAGAAGAAAATATAGGGCATAAACTTCATGGAAGTTGGATTTGGCAATGATTTCTTTGATATGATGTCAAAAATAAGGCAACAAAAGAAAAGTAGATAAATTAAGACTATATTTCAGGGATCTTTTTTTGTTTGTTTGTTTTTTGAGACAGAGTTTCACTTTGTCACCTTGGGTAGAGTTGGTCAAACTCTTGGGCTTGAATGATTCTCCTTTCAGCCTCCCAAGTAGCTGGGACTACAGGCATCCACCACAATACCCAGCTATTTTTAGAGACAAGGGTCTCACTCTTGTTCAGGCTAGTCTCAAACCTGTGAACTCAGGCATTCCACTCCCTTTGACTCCCACAGTGCTAGGAATATAGGCGTGAGCCACCACATTTGGCCTGGGATCATTTCTATAGTTCCTCACTAAAGAAATTTCTCTGAACACATAGAGCACCAGAAACCACTAGGAGGAGGTACAGCATTTTCTGGGGTTGTTCTCCTGTAACCCTCATTTGCCAGTGATGATCTCCCTACCAGGAAGTTAGAGGGAGAGGACAGTCTGAGTGGTTCCTTTTTTAAAAGAAAGGGGGCTGCATGGTGGTTCATGCCTGTAATCTTGGCACTCTAGAAGGCTGAGATGGGTGGATCACTTAAGCTCAAGTGATCAAGACCAGCCTGAGCAAGAGAGAGACCACATCTCCATTAAAAATAGAAAAACTTGGGCAGCGCCTGTGGCTCAGTGAGTAGGGCACTGGCCCCATATACCGAGGGTGGCAGGTTCAAACCCAGCCCCAGTCACACTGTAACAAAAAATAGCTGGGCGTTGTGGCAAGTGAGCCCAGGAATTGGAGGTTGTTGTCAGTTATGATGCCACAGCACTCTACCAAGGGCAACAAAGTAAGACTCTGTCTCAAAAAAATAAATAAATAAATTGAACTTCAACAAAACTAAAAACTTCTATGTATCAAATGACACTATCAACAGGGTAAAAAGGCAATCCACAGAATGGATGAAAATATTTGCAAATAATGTAACTGACAAAAGATTAATATCCCAAAATATATAGAGAACTCAAAACCTCAACCAAAGGGGGGTTGAAAAACAAAGAAAAAACCCACCCTAAAATGGGCAAGAGACCTGAATACACATTTCTCCAAAGATACACAAATGTCCATAAGAAATGATGTTCAACACCACTAATCATCAGGGGAATGTAAATAAAAATCAAAATGAAAGGTCATTTCACATCTTCCCAGTAGGGTGGATATTATTTTAAAAAAAACCGCAGAAAATAACACAAGTTGGTGAGAATATAGAGAAATTAGAACTTTTTTGCATTGTTGGTAGGAATATATATATTTATTTGCAGTTTTTGGCCAGGGCTGGGTTTGAACCCGCCACCTCCAGCATATGGGGCCGGCAACCAACTCCTTTGAGCCACAGGTGCCGCCCTATTTACTTATTTATTTTTTATTTTATTTTTGTTGTTTTTTAGAGACAGAGTCTCACTTTGTCACCCTCGGTGGAGTGCTGTGGCATCACAGCTCACAGCAGCCGCCAGCTCTTGGGCTAAGGAAATTCTCTTGCCTCAGCCTCCTGAGTAGCTGGGACTACAGGCACCTTCCACAATGCCTGGCTATTTTTTTGTAATTTTTTAGTAGGCCTGGGCCAGGTTCGAACTCACTAGCCCCAGTACATGTGGCCGGCACCCTAACCACTGAGCTACAGGCACCAAACCTGCTGGTAGGAATATAAAATGGTACAAGTGCTGTGGAAAACAGTTTGGCAGTTCCTCAAAAAATTAAATTATAGGCTCGGCGCCTGTGGCTCAAGTGGCTAAGGTGCCAGCCACATACACCTAAGGCGGCGGGTTTGAATCCAGACTAGGCCCACCAAGCAACAATGACGGCTGCAACCAAAAAAATAGCCAGGCGTTGTGGCAGGTGCCTGTGGTCCCAGCTACTTGGGAGGCGGAGGCAGGAGACTCTCTTGAGCCCAGGAATTGGAGGTTGCTGTGAGCTGTGATGCCACAGCACTCTACCCAAGGGGACAGCTTGAGGCTCTGTCTCAAAAAAAGAAAAAAGATTTGGTACAGTGATAGATACTTATTCAAGGCTGGGCGCAGTGGCTCACACCTACAATCCTCGTACTCTGGGAGGCCAAGGTGTGTGGATTTCCTGAGCTCACTGGTTTAAGACCAGCCTGAGCAAGAATGAGAACCCGTCTCTGAAATAGCTAGGCGTTGGCTAGGCTCCTATAGCTCAGTGGTTAGGGCACCGGCCACATATACTGGGGCAGGCAGGTTGGAACCCATCTGGAGCCTGCTCAACAACAATGACAATTGCAACAAAAAAATAGTTGGGCGTTGTGGTGGGTGCCTGTTGTCCCAGCTACTTGGGAGGCTGAGGCAAGAGAATTGTTTAAGCTCAAGAGTTTGAGTTTGACAGGTGCTATGACTGATGCCACAGCACTCTACCGAGAGGGCAACAAAATAAGACTCTGTCTCAAAAAAAAAAAAAAAAAAAAAGAATATACATATATTCAGTCTTAAAAAGAAAGAAAATTTTGCTGCCTAGGTGCAATGATTCACACCTGTAATCCTAGCACTCTGGGAGGCAGAGGCAGGTGGATTCCTTGAGCTCAGGAGTTTGAGACCAGCCTGAGAAAGAGCGAGACCCTATATTTATTTATTTATTTTTATTTTATTTTATTATTATTTTTTGAGACAGAGCCTCAAGCTGTCCCCCTGGGTAGAGTGCTGTGGCATCACAGCTCACAGCAACCTCCAATTCCTGGGCTTAAGAGATTCTCCTGCCTCCGTCTCCCAAGTAGCTGGGACTACAGGCACCTGCCACAGTGCCTGTCTATATTTTGGCTGCAGTTGTTATTGTTGTTTCGCAGGCCCGGGCTGGATTCAAACCCCCCAGCTCAGGTGTATGTGGTTGGCACCTTAGTCGCTTGAGCCACAGGCACTGAGCCAACCTATCTCTATTTAAAAACAGAGAAACTGGCCAGATGCTGTGGCTCACACCTATAATCCTAGCACTCTGGGAAGTGGAGGGAGGTGGATCCCCTAAACTCAGTAGTTCAAGACCAACCTGAGCAAGGTGTAGACCCCATCTCTACTAAAAATAGGAAAAACTAGCCAGTTGTTATGGCTGGCACAACAACTGTAGTCCCAGCTAATCAGGAGGCTGAGGCAAACAGTGACTTAAGTCTAAGAGTTTGAGGTTGCTGTGAGCTACAGTACTCTAACAAGGGTGACAAAGTGAGACTCTGTCTTTAAAAAAAAGTAAATTTTTTTTTTTTTTTGAGACAGAGCCTCAAGCTATCCCCCTGGGTAGAGTGCCATGGCACCACAGCTCATAACAACCTCCAACTCCTGGGCTCAAGCGAGTCTCCTGCCTCTGCCTCCCAAGTAGCTGGAGCCACAGGTGCCCACCACAACGCCCGGCCATTTTTTGGTTGCAGCCATCATCGTTGTTTGGCGGGCCCGGGCTGGGGTTTTGAACCTGCCACCTTAGGTGTACGTGGCTGGCGCCTTAGCCAATTGAGCCACAGGCGCTGAGCCAAAAAAAAAAGTAAATTTTTTGTTGTGAAATATTTTACCGTGGTTTTTAAAATGGTTAAAATGGTAAATTGTATGTATATTTTTCACCAGTAGGAAGTGGTTGATGAAAGCTGAACATTCTCCAGTAAGTAGATCATACTCTCCCATATCAGATGTGGCCATGAAGAATGTCAGTAAGGAAGAGCTTCCCAAGGCACATCCAGGAGCTCAAGAAGAACAATAGACAGGGTCTAATCACGGAAATTCCCTCAGCTCCAGGGAAGGAGCTTTTGCTATGTCTGGCCAGTGGGAGTTCAGAAGTACTTTGGATAAGTTACTATTGTACCTCTTCCGTGCTACTTTGTCTCTATAAATGTGGCTACTCTAGGTACTTCTATTGTACCTCTTCCATGCTTTCCTTTACTGAATGAGAGTTTGTATTGAGGTTATCTTTTTCTGGTTCAACCAATATGTATGTTTGTGAAGTACAGATAACTTGGTTTTTCAGTTCATAAGTCTGAAGCTGATTGAGAGACTTTAGCTGAATATAGTGACTAGAAGGGATTTGGGGCTATTTCCCATGGGAAGGGCGTGAGGATATTCTGTGAGGAGAAATAGAATACTCTTCTTTTTGACAATCCCATCCAAATCACTGCTGCTGTAATTGTCATATGTGAATGGCTCTCTGGCCTTCTCCTTGTCTCCAGTTCCACATTTCCTGGCACATGAATGTGCTGCTGGCACTGTAAACTCAACATTTTCAAAATGCAGCTATTCCTTTGTTAGTGCTATTATAAACACTATTTTTTATTTTGTTTTTTAGAGATAGAGTCTCATTTTGTTGCCCTCAGTAGAGTGCTGTGGTGTCACAGCTCATAGCAACCTCCAGCTCTTGGGCTTAGGCAATTCTCTTGCCTCAGCCTCCCAAGTAGCTGGGACTACAGGCACCCGCCATAATACCTGGCTGTCTTTTTGTTGCAGTTTGGCTGGAACCGGGTTTGAACCCGCCACCCTCTGTATATGGGGCAGGTGCCATACTCGCTGAGCCAGAGGTGCCACCCAAAACACTTTTTTTTTGAGACAGAGCCTCAAGCTATCCCCTGGGTAGAGTGCCATGGCATCACAGCTCACAGCAACCTCTAATCCTGGGCTCAAGCAAGTCTCCTGCCTCAGCCTCCCAAGTAGCTGGGACCACAGGCACCCACCATAGCGCCTGGCTATTTTTTTGGTTGCAGCCATCATTGTTGTTTGGCAGGCCAGGCTGGATTTGAACCCACCACCTTAGGTATATGTGGCTGGCGCCTTAGCCACTTGAGTCACAGGGGCTGAGTCACCTTTTTTTTTTTTTTGAGACAGGCTTTGTTGCCGGGGCTAGAGTACAGTGGTATTATCATAGCTTACCGCAGCCTCAAATTCCTTGGCTCAGTGATCCCTTTGCCTCAGCCTCCTGAATAACTGGAACTACAGGTACATGCCACTACATCTGGCTAATTTTTTAATTTTTTGTAAAGACTGGATCTTTATAAAATGTTGCCCAGGCTGGTCTTAAACTCCTCACCTCAAGTGATCCTCCTGCCTCAACTTCCTAAAATGCTGAGATTACAAACCTGAGCCACCGTGCCTGGCCTATTCTAGATACTTTTCATGCAGTAATAGTTAATTCCCAGAGCTACCCTATGAGAGGTTATTAGTCACATGTATGAAGGGGATGGTATTACCTTCATTATACAGATGAGTAAACTAAGGCTTAGAGATTCAGTATCTGCCTCAAGTTTACACAGCTCATACACAGTAGCATTAGGCTTGGGGCTGATTTCAAGGTCTAGATTGCAATAAGGATAACAGCTCAGCTCCACTCACATGGTACTCTTCTTATCCCATACTGTCCCATATCCTACCTTCTGTATCCATTCTCTACACTTAACTTTCAAATCCTACTTATCTTTCCAAGTCCAACTTAACTGCCATTTCCCCATCAAGTCTTTTTAGGTATCCCAAGATGGAAGGGATCTTCTCCTTGCCTGAATTTACAAAGGACACAATCTATGCCTCACTTACCTTTTTCTTTTTTTTTTTTTTTTTTGAGATGGAGCCTCAAGCTACCCCCCTGGGTAGAGTGCCATGGCATCACTGCTCATAGCAACCTCCAACTCCTGGGCTCAAGCGAGTCTCCTGCCTCCGCCTCCCAAGTAGCTGGGACCACAGGCACCCACCACAACGCCCGGCCATTTTTTGGTTGCTGCCATCATTGTTGTTTGGCGGGCCCGGGCTGGGGATTCGAACCCGCCACCTTAGGTGTACGTGGCTGGCACCTTAGCCGATTGAGCCACAGGCGCCGAGCCTCACTTACCTTTTTCTAAGTACACGAGTAAAACTTTAATTCATCCTCATCATAAAGTTTCAAATAGTATAAAACAGAGCAAGAAGTTTAAGTGTCCTTTAACTCTCCACAATTGATCACTTTCTGCCTTGAATAACATTTCTATGCATCTGCTAGCAACTCATTACAGTTATTTGAGCCTGAACATATTACATTTTTAGATGATAGGGAGAGGGTCTGGTGAAGAAGTGTTTTTTTTTTTTTCCCCCAGCGAGACTGCTAAAGACATGTCAAACACTCCCTCTCCTCTCACCTTTATTAAAGAACAAAAAAGCATCCACTTCCAGGTACACGAGGCATCTGGTTTCTGTTTCAGCCAAGTCTCAGAAGGAAATGACTTTTCTCTTAATTTGTAGACGCCCCACCCAGCTGTGGCATTGTTGGACCTCAGAGTAAACAGGAAGCTTCCTGCCCTAGGCTCTTCATGTCCCTCTCCCAGACTATTAAAGACTGTTAATAGGATGATAAAAGGACAGCTGCTGGCCATAAAATCAGCCCGTTCCTTAGATCCTTAGGGAACAGCAACTAGATTTCCTCCAAAGCCAGAGAAAAAACCCTGTCTGTCTTCAGGTTGTACCAGGTACGTCCACCTCGCTGGGGTCCTCTGGGTTTTTGGACATGAGATCTAGTGTGGAGGTTAAGCTGAGATTGCAAGAGTAGTGAAATTACACCTATTCTGTGAGCTTTGAGTAGCCTCTTCCAGCAGGGGACTTATCAGCCCTCATTTCCCCCCAAAAGGAGGGAAAGAGGAGACTATGAGAGCTAAGAACCTAGTGGTCCTACTTTAGCAATAAAGAGTTGAAACAGGACCAAAACTCCTCCCGCACACAGGGTGAAAGTCCCTGGATTTGCAGCTGCTGGCGAGGAGAGAGGGAACAGTTTCTGCCAACTGGAGAGACACTAGGGCAGGGGTGATCATCTTTTGCCAAGAAGGGCACTCGGTGTCTTGGCAGGAAACAGAGGGCTGCCCTGATCTGTGTGTACATTTTCAGAAGCATTTGACTCGGGACCAAATTCTCTCAGCTGTGGTAGCACTGCAGCGATGGATGGGAAATGCTTATTGGCCAGGCTGACCAGAAGCCCCAACAGAGGGTGCTGGGGCTCAGCCAGGAGCTTCCTTTCAGCTGGCAAGTTTAGCTTTCTGTCACGGTCAGAGGGAGTGTGTCAAAATTTCAATTCTCAGGGCTCTCCAGAAGCTGCTGTGATTACCCATCTGTTTTGAAGAGTTTCTGTTTATTGGAATTTTTGGCTCAGATGGGGAGTAAGTGAGGTGATGATACAAAGCTAAACTCTGGCTCAAGGAATCGGCCAAAATAGCTCAGCAGGGGCCAATGATCTTACTGCCATTAGAGTGACCGGCTCATGACCAAACGGTCCAGGGAGTAAGACATACCATTTCATTCAAACTTGGACTTAGCTACAGTTTACCAATTCATGCTGCTGTGGTGGCTCTTCTGACCCATGTCTACCAATCAAGCAAACACAGGCACTGGAGAACAGTAGAGCAAGGAGCCTTATTTGCTGGGTGTCACTGCTTCCCTTCATTTAAAGGCAATTATCAATTTAAGGGCTCAGGGCACCAGCCACATACACCAAGGCTGGCAGGTTCGAACCCAGCCAGGCATTGTGGCAGGCGCCTGTAGTCCCAGCTACTTGGGAGGCTGAGGGAAGAGAATCGCTTAAGCCCAAGATTTTGTGGTTGCTTTGAGCTGTGATGCCATGGCACTCTACCGAGGGTGACATAGCGAGACTGTCTTAAAAAAAAAAATCACTTTAAGTTACTCCTTAAAGCTCATGCCTATAACCTACTCTGGGAGGCTGAGGCAGGTGAATCGATTAAGCTCACGAGTTCGAGACCAGCCTCAGCAAGAGACACCTCCCACACCCATCTCTACTAATAATGAAATACTGAGGCAAGAGGATCTTTTGAGCTCAAGAGTTTGAGGATGCTGTAAGCCATGATGCCATAGCACTCTACCAAGGGCAACAAAGTAAGACTTTGTCTCAAAAAAAAAAAAAGTTACTCTTTAGAATTGCATGGGGGAGTGGAGATAGTTTCTTTGAATTGCTAAAAAATAGGAGAATTAAAGATATTTTTTCCTAAAATAACATGTTTAAGTCTCCCCATAAGCATTTTGTCTGGGAGGATTAAAAGGGGGCTATAAGAGACTATATGGTTCATCACCCTCACCCTGAAAAATAACAGCATTTTCCTTAGTTTCAGAAGCGGTAAAATACTCCAAGGTCATGCAGCCAGTTAACAGGGTTTTGCTGAGATGACCATTTGAAGACTTGCTCCTGCCACATTATTCTTACCCTATTTCCCCCCAAATGATCTGCATTATTTTTAAAAAGGTAATTTAGGCCAGGTGCAATGGCTCACCTGTAATCCTAGTACTTTGGGAGGCCTAGATGGGGAGGCTCTCTTGAGCTCAGGAGTTGGATACTAGCCTGAGCAAAAGCAAGACTATTTCTACCAAAAATAGAAAAATTAGCCAGGCATTGTGGTGGGCACCTGTGGTCCCAGCTACCCAAGAGGCTGAGGCAGGAGAGTTGCTTAAATCCAGGAGTTTGAGGTTTCTGGGAGCTAGGCTAAAGCCATGGCACTCTAGCCATGGGGCAAAAGTGAGACTCTGCCTCCAAAATAAAAGGCAAATCATTGTCTATATATAAAATTGACAGTAATTTAATTTATATGTCTTTGTAAGCATTTTTATATAAATAAATGCACAAATCATGAAAAAGTCAACAGAAACAAACAATGTCTATTTAGAAAAGATATTCCCACTTTACCACTTTACTGTTCCAACCTTACAACATCTTGTGGGAATTGACAGAGATACCACTCTATCAGCTATAGCCTTTGATAAAATTTGCTTTTAATAATTTACATTGGCTCGGTGCCTGTGGCTCAATCAGCTAAGGCGCCAGCCACGTACACCTAAGGTGGCGGGTTCGAATCCCCAGCCTGGGCCCGCCAAACAACAATGATGGCTGCAACCAAAAAAAAAATGGCCGGGCGTTGTGGTGGGCGCCTGTGGTCCCAGCTACTTGGGAGGCAGAGGCAGGAAACTCGCTTGAGCCCAGGAGTTGGAGGTTGCTGTGAGCTGTGGTGCCATGGCACTCTACCCAGGGGGATAGCTTGAGGCTCTGTCTCAAAAAAAAAAAAAAAAAAATTTACATTTAGGAGGCTCGGCACCTGTGGCTCAAGTGGCTAAGGTGCCAGCCACATACACCTAAGGTAGCGGGTTCGAATCCAGCCTGGGGCCACCAAACACCAAGGACGGCTGCAACCAAAAAAATAGCTGGGCGTTGTGGCAGGCGCCTGTGGTCCCAGCTACTTGGGAGGCGGAGGCAGGAGAATCGCTTGAGCCCAAGAGTTTGAGGCTGCTGTGAGCTATGGTGCCATAGCATTCTACCAAGGGCAACAGCTTGACACTCTGTCTCAAAAAAAAAAAGGGTCAGCTCCTGTGGCTCAAACGGCTAAGGGGCCAGTCACATACACCTGAGCTGGCGGATTCAAACACAGCCTGGGCCTGCCAAACAACAATTAGGGCTGCAACCAAAAAAGAATAGCTGAGCATTAGGGCAGGCTCCTATAGTCCCAGCTACTTGGGAGGTTGAAGCAAGAGAATCGCTTAAGCCCAAGAGTCTGAGGTTGCTGTGAGGTGTAACACCACGGCACTCTACCAGGGCGACAACTTGAGTCTCTGTCTCAAAAAAAAAAAAAAAAGAACGTTCCTTCATTGAGACAGATCCAGGTGTACTTTAGAGTTAGAATAAAATAATATCACTTACAAGTAAAAACAGTTACTATTCTAAAATTTTCCCTAACCAGGATCAGAAGTGGCTCTCTATGGTTCATACTTCTCCCATTTTTGACCAGTCTTTAAATAGAGATTCTACAGAACACAGTAACGATCCCAGGACAGCACAGGAAGTCCCGATGTGTATTTTTAATTTCAGACCCATGGGTAAAGCTAGTTTCCAGCTTGTCCCTGGAGAATCCAAGTCATGTCCAAGGCAGGAAGTTACAATGTAGGAGCAGTCCCAGGAGCCAGTAACTTAGGAAGTAGCCTAGAATGTACCGTGTGACTGAAGAACAGGTCTTCCAGTTGTACAAAAGCCCCATGATAGGATTTCTGGGGACCTTTTGTCCTGGTGGGGAGTCCCTTGTAGGAGGCTTCCAAGGCACAGGCTCTAGGGATCTCAACAGTGGCTCTTGATCCTGAAGCAAGTGAGCTGGAAACCAGTACACAATAGGAGTGGAGGAGCCCAAAAACCTGGTAAGAACCTAGAAATCATAAGAGGGGGAAAACCCACACGTTTATTTGAATGTCACTGACTCAAACTGGACCCCTCATCAGGGTATTTTTCAACTATGGCCCCCTACAATTAGAAATGTAATATAGTAAAAAAGAAATTCAGCAAGCCTTAGGATCTAACTTTAAAAGATGTGTGACACCAGTTCTGGGTTTTACACATAAACAGCTACAAACTAATTACCATAATAATAGGCCAATCAATACTGAAAGCTCTATGGGGTCTTAGTCTACAGTCTGGACTCCCCTAGGGGCGGCAGAAGGAAACGGGTTGGGGATCCTGTGGTTCAATATTCTCCCTCCTAGGGGAGTTCAAAGCCCAGTCTCTAAATGGCCTCCTTCATGTAACCTGGAGATTCTAAACTTTACTGTCACTCCTGCTACAAACACAAAATGCTACTTTCTTTCTCCTGTGCCGCTGCTGCTTTTTTTTTTTTTTTTTGTAGAGAGAGCCTCACTTTATTGCCCTCAGTAGAGTGCTGTGGCGTCACACAGCTCACAGCAACCTCCAACTCCTGTGCTTAGGTGGATTCTCTTGCCTCAGCCTCCCGAGTAGCTGGGACTACAGGTGCCCGCCACAATGCCTGGCTATTTTTTTGTTGCAATTTGGCCGGGGCCAGGTTTGAACCCGCCACCCTTGGTATATGGGGCTGGTGCCTTTCCCACTGAGCCACAGGTGCTGCCCCCTCCTGTGCTTCTTATCCACACAACTCAGAGAACTTTACAATCAATATGCACCTCTAAAAGGCAGTAACTGCTAGGAAGAGGTCAGCAAGTGGAAAAAAGACTTCCTGGGTGAGGCCACAGCTAAGAACAAAAAATTGGATATAAGATTAAACCCTTCCGGCTCGGCGCCTGTGGCTCAATTGGCTAAGGCGCCAGCCACATACACCTAAGGTGGCGGGTTCGAATCCCCAGCCTGGGCCCGCCAAACAACAATGATGGCTGCAACCAAGAAATGGCCGGGCGTTGTGGCGGGCGCCTGT
>CAUYQV010141610.1:0-10569 GCA_963574575.1 Galagoides demidoff
GCCCGGCCATTTTTTGGTTGCAGCCATCATTGTTGTTTGGTGGGTCCGGGCTGGGGATTTGAACCCACCACCTTAGGTGTATGTGGCTGGTGCCTTAGCCGATTGAGCCACAGGTGCCGAGCCATGAATCAAGTTTTCAACAACTACGTATGAGAGCTTATGTTTGGTGATTTTACTTCTGTAATAAAATTAACAGACTCAAAATGAACTTTTATTTTTTCTTTGTACTTCACATACATTTTTTTATCAAAATGAACTTTAATTAGCACTATATGAATAACATTGAAATAATTTGGTAGCTTTCTTAGATGAAGTAATTTGTTTCTAGAGTACCTACAAGTTCAAAAACTTTCAATAGATCTAATACACACGGTGAAATTCAGATATCGCTTGCTATTTAAAAATTTTTTTTTTGTTCTGTGACTTCATAATTGCTTCTCATATTTGGGTGGCATTTATTTGGAACATGACCAATCAATGTTAGCCTCAATTTATCTTGGCTTATTTCATTGGACACTTACAGATAGATTGCAAAACAAAAGCCCAGACACATAAGAAAAACTACATAAGCCATATCCTTTCTTAAAAGGATTTAGCCTATAAAGTCACAATTTCTCCTTAATTCTGTATGAGAACTATAGCATACTAATTTCTGCTTCAATTAGAGAAGTGGCCAATAATTTCTCATCAAGTCATTGCAGGTTTGTGAAATATTTGAGTATTAAAAGAGCAGTTGTATAATTTTTAAAGCTTAACTCAACATAGTTTTAAAGAATTTTCAAACTCACCCCTTACTCCTTTTTAACCCACTTCACCTATGTTAGAATGATAAAATTAGTTCTGTACACTGGGGGTGTGTGATATCATTGTATATTTTCCACTTCATGGTACTCTACTGAATTCTTGACAACTTTTAATCTTTAATAGGACAAGAAAAAAAAATTGTTTGTTCATTTTCAGGAGGTAAAACGACTTAAGAGATCCACATGAATATCATAAAAGGAAGCTTAGCAAAAAAAACTTCCAAAATTTAATTTAACATTAAAATAATATTGACTGCAATGTAAGAGAATATATGAACAAATGTTTGTTAATTAAAAATGAGTAGATCAAGAGTATTAGCAACAAAATAAATTCTAATTTTGGTTATAATATAATAGGGTTAGGGTTAGGGAAATCCTGCCTTCATCATTTAGCATTCAAAATAGTGTTTATATTAAAGTTGTTATTGGCAGAAGGGTTATATAGGAGGCTGGTGGGCTGGTTCAAACATTCTAGAAGGCAAGATGACATTTCCTAAATTTTTATAGTGATTGGAAACTAAAGTCTCACTAAAGGGAAGGGGCCTGCTTTAAACATATGACCAGACTACTTCACAAAACATTTTCTAGAATTTGTGTGAGATGTAATTCTGAAGAGCTAAGCCCAAAACCTCTAAAGAGAATTCAATCTCCTATAGTCTTAGAAAGCTATAGAGAATAAAGAGAGATCACACCAGGCTCTCAAAACGTTTGACAAGCCATTCTTGAAGAGCATCAGCAAACGTAACATAAGGAAGACTGAATCTTACTACAACTGTATCAAGGCTCTGACCCTTGAACTAATCAACTTTCACCTTATCCACTCAATAGGATAAAAGAGGATAGATACCACACTATTAGAAAATGTCTTTGGAAATCCAATACCTTTTACATACATAAAAATTTTTACACATACAAAGAAATAGAAAAGATGGCTGCTTAGAAAGATAAAAGCAGATAAAATAGATCAACAAACAATCCAGATATTTTTATATAGTAGACAAGGAGTTTAAAACAAGTAGAGGAAAACAATTCTAAAAAAGATAAAGATATCAAGAATTTCAGGCTTAGCGCGCATAGCACAGTGGTTATGGTGCCAGCCACATACACCAAAGGTGGTGGTTTCAAACCCCGCCTAGGCCACCTAAACAACCACAACAAAAAAATAGCCAGGTGTTGTGGTGGGCACTTGTAGTCCCAGCTACTAGGGAGGCTGAGGCAAGAGAATCACTTAAGCCCAAGAGTTGAGGTTGCTGTGAGCTGTGACACCATGGCACTCTACTGAAGGCGATATAGTGAGACTCTGTCTCAAAAAAATAAATAAATAAAAATAATAAAAAAAAATTTCAACAAAAAAGCAAGATCCATCTATGTTTGAAAAATGTGTATAGTCTGCTAAAATTTATAATGTAGACATTAATATTTCATTGGATGAGTTCCATACGAAATGGGTCATAGGAGAAAACATGGTTAATTAACTTGAAGAAAAGTCAATAAAATATGCTGAAATAGGAGCACAGAAAGGAAAAAGGGAAAAAAAAAGAAATTAGGTAAGAGAAGGAAATCAAGAGTATCTGAATGGAGAAATAAGAGGTCAAATTATCACTCTTTGAGGAAGACATGATCTAGTATTTTATGATGCTAGCATGACTTTAACACTAAAACCTAATGAAACATCATGAAATAAAGAAATTGCAGAATAATAATCCTTATAAATACAAATGCAAAATTAATAAAATAAAATAACAATTTAATCCAGTTATTAAAATGATAACATATGATGACCAAGTAGACTTTATTTCAATAATCAAAGTTGGCTTAGAGGCTCAGCGACTGTGGTCCCAGCTGCTTGGGGGGCGGAGGCAGGAGACTCGCTTGAGCCCGGGAATTGGAGGTTGCTGTGAGCTGTGATGCCATGGCCCTCTACCCAGGGGGATAGCTTGAGGCTCCATCTCAAAAAAAAAAAAAAAAAAGTTGGCTTAGAGTTCAAAAATCAATTGATATATTTTACCATAGTAACAGAATCCAGAATAAAATTCATATGGCAATCTATAAAAAATTTGAAAATCATTTTGTAAAACATCACTCACTTCTGATAAAGTCAATTTTCAGCAAGTAGAAACTTTCTTAATATGTGAAAAGATCCCTACAGAACAGATTATACATGACATACCTAATGATGAAGTATTAAAAAAGTGTCTTCTGAATGCTGAAACAAGACAACAATGTTCACTGCCATCACTTCTGCTAGCCACAATACTTACAGCCAAAGTAACTATTGTACAAAGACATACAAATAAATGAAGTTATAAAGATTAGAAAAGAAAACTAAAACTTCTGCAATTTGCAAAGGACATAATATTATATGTTTAAAGTCTAAAAGATTCTATAAAATTCTGATAAATTTTGCAGTCACTGGATACAAGTCAAATATAAAATTTAGGTATGTGATTTTGTTAATTTCAAAATATTATGGGGGATACAAATGTTTAGGTTACACGTAACAATTTTGTGATGCTTCAGTTATAAGCGTGCCCATTACTCAAATAGTGTTGGGTAGTGTTGTACTGGTTAGGTAGGCTATGCATTTCCCCTTCTCTTCTCTCTCCTGTGCTTGATTTCCAGAGTTTTACCTCCCTCTATGCACATGTGTACTCATCAGTTAGTTCCAATGTAATAGTGAGAAATGTAGTGTTTGTTTCTCTATTCTTTGTGTTCTTAGAACAGTGGTCTCTAGTTCCATCCAAATTGTTACAAAAGGCCTTAAATCATCCTTCTTCATGGCTGAGTAGCAATCCATGATATACATATACCACTTATGAACTGATGGACACTTGGGTTGATTTCACATTTTTGTGATTGTGAATTGTGCTGCAGTAAACTTTCAAGTTCAGGTATCTTGTTGATAAAATGACTTCTTTTCCTACAGGTAAAATATCACAGTAGTAGTGCTGGATCAAATAGTTGGTTGACTTAATTCTTCGAAGAATCCCCATTCTGTTTATGCTAATTTGCAGTCCTACCAACAGTTCTGTCTGCATCCTTGCCCACAACTCTACTCTTTTTCTTTTCTTTCTTTCTCTCTCTCTCTCTCTCTCTCTCTCTCTTTTTTTTTTTTTTGTTGAGATGGAGTCTCTGTTGCTGCCTGAGTAGAGTAATCATAGCTCACAGCAATCCCAGGTTCTTGGGTTTGAGCAACGCTCTTGCCTCAGCCTCCTAAGTAGCTAGGAATACAGGCACCTGACACAATGCCTAACTATTTTTTCCCCCATTTTTAGTAGAGATGGGGTCTTGTTCTTGCTCAGGCTGATCTTGAACTCTTGAGCCCAAGGGGTCCACCTGCCTTGGCCTCCCAGAGTGCTAGGATTATAGGCATAAGCCACCACTCCCGGCTTGTGCCAGCAACTATTATGTTTGGACTTTTTAATAAAAGCCATTTTAACTAGGGTAAGGCGATAGCTCATTATGGTTTTAATTTTCATTTCCCCAATAATTAGTGACTTTGAACATCTTTTCCTATATTTATTAGCCATTTATCTAACTTCTGAAAAGCTCTTGTTTGTCCAGATGCAATGGCTCATGCCGTAATCCTACCTCTCTGCGAGGCCAAAGCTGGTGGAATGCTTGAGCTTAAGAGTGTGAGACCATCTTGAGCCAGAGAAAGACCCCATCTTTACTATAAATAGCAAAACTTATCTAGGTCTTGCGCCAGGCACCTGTAGTCCCAGCTGCTCAGGAGGCCAAGGTAACAGGATTGCTTGAGCCCAGGAGTTTGAGATTGCTGTGAGCTATGATCAGATGGGCACTGTAGCATGGGCACAGAGTGAGACTCTTTCTTAAATAAATAAATAAATGCTTCTGTTTATGTATTTTGTCCACTTTTTAATGGGGATGTTTTCTCATTGCTGATTTGCTTAAGTTCTTTGTAGATTCTGGTTATTAGCTCTTTATTAGATATATAGTTCGTGACTATTTTCTCCCATTCTGTGGGTTTCTCCCATTGTTGTTCTGTTGATTATTTCCTTGGTTGCACAGAAGTTTTTAATTCAATCAAGTCTTACTTATTTATTTTTATTGTTGCTAAAATTGCCATTAGGGTCCTTGTCATAAATTCTTTACCTAGGTTGACATCTAGAATAGTTTTCCAATAGAACTATTTTGGTTTCATGCCTTACATTTTAGTCTTTTATCCATTTTTTGTTAATTTTTGTGAGTGATAAGAGAGATGGATTCTGTTTTATTTTTCTGCATGTGGCTTTCCAATTGCCCAGAATAATTCATTGAACAGGGCTTCTTTTCCCCAGTATAAATTGCTCTCTTTGTCAAAGATTTGTGGGCGGTCTGTGAAAGGTTTTCAGTCTGGCTTCTCTGTTCTGTTCCATTGTTCTGTGTCTCTACTTTGTGTCAATACCATGCTGTTTTGGTTATTATCACCTCCTAGTATAGTTTGAAGTCTAGTCATATGATGCCTCCAGATTTGTCCTTTTTGCTTAAGATTTCTTTAATTATTTGGGCTTTTTTTTTTCTGGTTCCAAATGAAGTGTACAATTATTTTCTCTAGATCTTTGAAAGGTGATGTTTGCATTTTGATGGGGATTGCAATGAATTTATAAATCACTTCAAGTAGTATGGACATTTTAATAATTTTGACCCCACCAGTCCATGAGCATGATACATTTTCCATTTGTGTTATCTGTGATTTTTTTCCTTGGTATTCCATAGTTCTCTTTGAATAGATCTTTTACTTCTTTGGTTTAATATAATATAGGTATTTTATTTCATTTGTATCTACTGTGAGGGAATCTTTGATTTGACTCTCAGCTTGATTGCTATTGGTATAAAGCAGTAGTCTCCAAACTTTCTGGCACCAGGGACTGGTTTCATGGAAGACAATTATTCCACAGACCCTGAATGAGGGTGATTTCAGGATGATTCAAATGTATTACATTTATTGTGTACTTTATTTATATGAGTATCACATTGTCATAATGAAATAATTATATAACTCACCATAATGCAAAATCAGTGCAAGCACTAAGCTAGTTTTCCTGCAACTATATGGTCCCAGTGCTAACATCACTGCCTCAGCCCCACCTCAGATCATCAGTTTTTAAACTCTTTAAGGAGCATGCAACCTAGATTCCTTGCATGTGCAATTCAGTGTGGTTTGCACTTGTATGAGAACATACTGCTGCCTGTTGCTCTGACAGGAGGAGGAGCTCAGATTGTGATGTGAGTAAAGGGAAGTGGTTGCAAATATGATGAAACTTTTCCAGCTCACCTACTGCTCACCTTCTGCTGTGAGGCCCAGTTGCTAACAGGGCTCAGTACTTATCCATAGACTTGGGGTTCAGGACAGCAGATATACAGGGATGCTGCTGGTTTGCATGCATTGATTTTATAACCTGAGATTTTGTTGAATTTATTTATCTTCTCTAGGACTCTCTCAGTGGAGTCTTTGGGGTTTTCTAGATATAGGATCATATCATCAGCACAAAGCAACAGCTTGACCTACTCTTTCTTAATTTGCATACCCTCCATTTCTTTCTCTTGCCCGATTATTCTGGCTAGGACTGTGTTGAATGGAAGTGGTGACAGTTGGGCATTCTTGTGTGGTCCCAGTTCTTAGGGGAAATGCTTTCATTTTTTTCCCCATTCAGTATGATGCTAGATGTGGGTACATTACATATGGGTTTTATAATTTGGGGATTTGTTTCTTCTATGCCTAGTTTTTTCATGTTTTTTTTATCATGCAAGTGTGAATTCTTTTATTTGTGTCTATTGAAGTGATTCTGTGGTCTTCATTTTTGCTCCTGTCTATGTGGTAAATCACATTTTTGACATAGGTATGTTGAACCATTCTTGCATCTCTGAGATGAAGCCCACTTGGTCATAGAGGATTATTTTTTTGATCTGCCATTGAATTTGGTCAGCAATCATTTTGGGGGAGTATATATTTTATGCAAAAGTAATAAACAACTATAATTAAACTGTAGAAAACATCATTTACAATACACTGTAACATTAATAAACCTTTAATTATGACATAGAATGCACTTAATTAAAAATTAAAAAATCCTATATTGAAAAATAAACTGAGAGGAAAAAAGTAATAAAAGAAAAGGTACATTAGGTTCAAAAACCGGTTATTAAATATTACTAAGTGATTAATTCTCCCAAAACTAATCAGCACAATCAGTACAGATCCAATCAAAATTACCAAGTGTTTGTCCATGTGTGCATGTTTGTAGGGTGTGTGTATTTAGACCTGATGAGCTGATTCTAAAATCTGTATGAAAATACAAAGTACCCAGTTAAATCAAGATAATGGTGAAAAAGAACAAATTGATGAACTTAACAAATGTATGGCAACTATGACAGAGTAAGATTGGTGCAAGGACTGAAAGTGATAGATTAAAGATTAATACACAGTCCAGAAACAGATATTTGCCTATCTGATCATCTGTTTATAATAAAGGTATAATATCAATGCAATTGGAGAAAAATCATCTTTTCTATGGAGTTAGGGAGGTATCTATCTTAATCAAAACTTATTTAGAGATAGATCATGAATGTAAATGGGAAAGATAAACATTACAACTCTAGATGAAATAGGAGAATAATTTTAATGCCCTTGGGGTGGGCTAAGATGTTTTAAATAAGACCAAAAAAAAAAAAAAGGTTATGAATTTGGACTTCATTAAAATTGTGAATGGTTATTTATTAAAAGTCAGCATTATCAGAGTGAATAGACCAGACAAAAGATGGTAAAAGATGCTTGCAATATATTTATCTGGCTGTTTGTATCCAGAATTTTAAAAAAACAACAAAAAACTCTTACAAATCAATTAAAAAAAAAACATAACACACAGCACACAATAAATAGACAAAAGATTCAAACAGGTACTTCACAGAAAAGGAAATCTAAGAGGCCAAAAATTAAAGAGCTACACATCATAATCCATCATGGAAACACAATTTAAATCACAGCAAATCACTTCTACACACCCACTAGAATTACTACAATTATGATAAAAATCTTTACATACTGGCAACAATACCAAGTGTTTATTATAAGTGAAGTAACTGAAACTCAAGCACTACTGCTGTGGGAACATAAATTGGAAAAAGCATCTTGGGAAACTATGTACAATATCACCTACAAAAACTGAGCACACTCATACTTTACAGCCCCTGAAATAGAAATTTTATTCTTATGTATATAAACAAGAAAAATAAGTGCATGTGTACCTTAAAAGACTTATTTTAAGAATGCACATGGTCACTTTATTCATAATAGCCCCAACTCGAAATAACCCAACATGTCCATCAAGAGCAGAATGGATAGATGAATTATAGTATATTTATATACAGGAATTCACACAGTATTTAAATTGAATACATTATTGCTACATGTAGCAATATATATGAATATACTAGAGATAATATTGAGTGAAAAAGCCAGTTAGAGAAGAATAAATACTGACTGATTACATTTGTCTAAAGTTCAAAATCCACAAAGCATGTCCATGGCTGTTGAAATTAGACTATTGGTTATGGTGAAGGTGTTATTGACTATGAGAGATGTAAGAAAGTGTTCAGCGTGCTGGAAATTTTCCATCTTTTGACTTTGGTAGTGGTATCACAGAAGAGCATACACATATAAAAATGTGTCTGTAATTGTGTGTTTTTCTCTGTAAATTGCAAATATTCACCCTGTTTTTAGTCTACTAAACTAGTACAACTCATATCTGGAAATGTAAGGATTAATTTATATGTTGACTTTTAATTTTAATATTTAGTCTATTCACTTCTAAATAAAAGCTAAAAAGCACAAAATTTTCCTTAAGTGTTTTGTAGAATAAATTATTTAAATGGTTTGAACAGCCATATTGTTTTGACAATTTAGCTGCCTGAAAAAAATATGTCTTACTTCTTTGACATACTCTTCAAGTACTTGTTATTACATCTATATAAGTGGAAAGTTGTGGCTGTAGTCTAAATATCAAAGCAGCACAATGACAAAATTCAAACCCAACTGTTAATATATATTTCTATTTTTTATTGATGAATGATTCATTTTTTTTCGTTACCTCAGTGCTATTTGTTGACATGAAATTAATGTTTATAGATGACTCAAATTCTAACATTGTTCATTGGACAGTGATAGGCTTAAAACATGAGATTTTACATTTAGCATCTTTACCATGTGCCAGTCATCTGAGGGCAAGATTTCAGATCTATGTGAAGAGAGTTAATAAGTTAGTAATAAATTAGTTAATATTTTTCATCTATTCATTCACATAATTAATTCCATGTATTTGTCATATGCCATATGCATCTGTTTTGTCATTAATTGGAGGTGGATATGAGGAAGATTTCATCTCTGGGTACTCAGTTCTGACCCATAAGTCTATGTCTCTGTTTTTGTGCCAGTACCATGATCTTTTGGTTGCTATAGTCTTGTAGTAGCTTCAAGTCTGGTAAAGTGATGACTCCAGCTTTGTTCTTATTGTGTAAGGTTGCATCAGCTATTCATGATCTTTTCTGATTTGTTATGAAGTATAGAATTATTTTTTTGAGATTTGGGAAAAAATGGTGCTGGGATTTTAAATGGGAAGTGCATTGAATCTGTAAATCACTTCGGGTTATACAGCCATTTTAACTGTGTTGATTCTTCCAATCCATGAGCCTAACAGAATAGATAAAAACATATACTAGCAAAAAGAATCCCTGTTCAATAAATAGTTCTGGGAAAACTGGGTAGCCTCATGTAAAACAGGATACCCACCTCTCACCACTCACAAAAATTAACTCGTGAGGAATAAAAGTCCTAAACCTAATACAGGAAACTATAAGAATCCAGGATGAAAATGGTGGGAAAACTCTTATGGATATCAGCATAGGCAAAAAATTCATGAAGGAGACTCCCAAAGCAATCACAGCAACAGTAAAAATAAATAAATGGGACTTAATCAAATTAAATGCTTCTGCACAACCAAGGACACAATCAAAAGAGCAAATGGATGATGCACGGAACTGGAAAAAACCTTCCCATACTATGCATATTGTAAAGGACTGATGACCAGAATCTACAGAGAATTCAAACAAAGCATCAAGAAACAGTAAAACAACCCCATTAAAAAGTGGGCAAAAGACATGAACAAAAGCTTTTCAACATACAGTAATGGTCAACAAATTATGAAAAAATACTCAGTGGCGCTAATCATTAGAGAAATGCAAATCAACACCACCGCGAGAGTCATCTAACTCCAGTGAGAATGGCTCCTATTAAAAACTCCCCAGAACAACAGATGCCGGTGTGGATGTGGAAAGGAATGCTAACACAGTGTGGGTGGAACTGCAAACTAGTACAACCTCTGTGAAAGGTTGTATGGAGATACCTCAAAGACCCAAAAGTAGACCTATAACTTTACTGAGCAATTCCACTGCCGGGTATATACCCAAAGGAAAAAATGGCATTTTATATAAAGGATAACTACACTTGAATGCTTATGGCAGAAGCCACCAATACACAAACTAATTGATACAATGTGGTATGTGCATACTATAGAGTACTATTCAGCCACAAAAGAAAATGTGATCTAGTATCTTTTGTGGTAACCTGCATGGAAGTGCAAACTTAAGTAAAACATCACAAGAGTGGAGAAATGAGCACATGTACTCAATACCAAATTGGAACTAATTGATGGACACTTAACTGCACAAATGAAAGTAAATCTCAGTGAAAATCAAGCTGAGGGGAGGA
>CAUYQV010141614.1:0-14713 GCA_963574575.1 Galagoides demidoff
GGCGCCTGTGGTCCCAGCTACGTGGGAGGCGGAGGCAGGAGACTCGCTTGAGCCCAGGAGTTGGAGGTTGCTATGAGCTGAGATGCCATGGCACTCTACCCAGGGGGATAGCTTGAGGCTCCATCTCAAAAAAAAAAAAAAAAAAGAGAGATGGATTTAATGATAATGTGAATATAAAAGGCAGCATAGTGAAAAGTACATTCTTCTTTCTAACGCTTTCAGAAGCACTGTGAATTTACATTACACTTTTTCCAGAAGGGTTTGCGAAGGTTATGGTACATAGCTGTACTTGAATTTATGATCTTGAATTAGAATCAATGGTTTCTTAGCATTGTCATTTAAAAATGCAGAATTAGTGTTCTGAATCATCTTTTTATCATTTTGAGAAGTTTTTACAGTCTGATTCAATACCAGCTATATTCTGTTGTCATTGTAATTGTTTTCTCCTCAAATAGTACTAAATTGCTTATTATTGTCTAGTGATTATGAATTGCATTGCCGTGCTGCTTCACACAGAGTTATTATTTTCTATTACTGTTCTGATGAATATTTTCATTGCCAACTCCAAATTCTACTGGATTTTTATCTTCCTCTTCTGTCTTCTTTAAAATACTACTCCTTTGGGTACAGTTTATTAGGAACTACTAACCAGTCTTCGAATGGGCTATAATAATAATTATTGATGTTCTTCTAAATAAAACATGCTTTTTAAATTATAAATTATCTAACAGTACTGCTGGGTAATTCATTAATAAGTATTAGCAGCATCAAGATTTAAATTTTTCTCACCCTCCTCATTATTACTGATTCAAATCAAAATTAACTGCCTGTGAAACACTAGTTCTGACTTTCTGACTGGACACTTAACTAATCCAGACTGGGCCTGCCTGAATACATGAGGTACATTAAGTTAACCAGCACTGGTGTTCACACTTAAGACAGAAGTTTGCTGAATACCCCAATACCGCACTGCTAGTGAGTGAATGGCAGGGCTGATGTGCCCAGAATCTTCCTGTGCTAGTAGCTTCAAAAGGCCTACAGCAGACATTTATTGAGCATTTCCTGCTTCTTATTACCTACCATGCTTCAAAATAATACCGTGTCAGGAAGGAAATGCTCAGAGAGGGACAGTAACTTAGCCAAGGTCACAGAGCTAGTTAATGGGCAGCAGAACCTGAGTCAGTTGTGGGTCTGATTCTAGAACTAGGTCAGACTGCCTGGCTGGGTATGATGACCCACTCCAGAGTCATCAGGAGCTGGGGAAACCTACTCTGGGCATGGAGCAGTGCCCAAAAGGCTCTGGGTCCTAAATTGTTCAAATGCAGGAAAGTTCAGCAAATTTAGAGGGGCTAAGAGTTGAATACTCTGAAGAGAGAGGCTATAGTTATAAATTAGACTATATAATATATTGAGTCAATTAACATAATAGAAAGAAGTTGGGATTATTTTGATTTTGATAATTAACTCAAGCTTAACCAAATTAATTAGCAATTCCCTTGCTTTGCAATATTACCATTCAAATAGTATAAAGCAGTGCTTCCATTATTCAGCATTATTGAATATTGACTTGATTATCTCAACTGAAATCCCTTTAAATCATGATTTTAACCATGTTTAGAAAACTCTTTAGAATATATTATACAAGTATACTCCTCTGCCCTCTCTTAAAGAATATTTAGTCTAATCCATTCTCAATAGATCAGTCTTCCTTACAGCATTAATTATGCTTAAAAGATTTTTTTGTATCTGATTATGACCATTGAACTTGAGCTGTGAGTCTTTATTTAAAAGACTAATGGGCTCGGCGCCTGTGGCTCAAGTGGCTAAGGCTCCAGCCACATATACCTAAGGTGGTGGGTTCAAATCCAGCTTGGGCCCGCCAAACAACAATGATGGCTACAACCAAAAAAAAATAGCCGGGCGTTGTGGTGGGTGCCTGTGGTCCCAGCTACTTGGGAGGTGGAGGCAGGAGACTCGCTTGAGCCCAGGAGTTAGAGGTTGCTGTGAGCTGTGATGCCGTGGCACCCTACCCAGGGCGACAGCTTGAGGCTCTGTCTCAAAAAAAAAAAAAAAAAAAAAGACTAATGGAGAACTGATGTTTTTGGATAACTTAAATCTAACACATAACATGGTTGCCCACCCTGCCTTCACACATTTGGAAACTAAGTCTCTAGAAAGTTTGTTTTGTAAACTTATAACTAAAACAGAATTTTTTCGCTCGCTAACTTTCAAATCCTGACCTGTCAGTCCTTTTTTGCTGTCATCTTCTTCTTTTTAAGATGCAGGCCAAGCGAGTATGAAGCACTGTGCGGCCGGCACTCATAGCCTGCCTCCTGCCCTGAGGTGATGGTGGCAGCCACCGTTCCTCTGGGGCTCAGGGCACACTCTCATTCAGCCCTCAGAGTTTCTGTTCAGTAATGGATTCACTCTTGCCTTTCACCAGTTTCTTCTTCCTAACTTCCCTTTGATTCTCCTCTGTACCTCCATGTATGCAAATCCTGCAGTGGGGTTGATGTCCTCCAATCCTCAAGAATCTGGGTATGTTTATATGCCTGGGATTCTTTTCCTTCGTTGCCTCAAATCTTGGGTTGTAAAGTTCTTCCTTATTTTTCATCCTGTGATGAATTGTTCTCATTGAAAATAATTTGAGCATGATCTTTAAAGAATAAAGTTTACTAAAAATCCCGCTATCCTGAGGTATTTGTTAGCATTTTGTTAACTATCCTTGACTACATCTCTTTATGAACTCATATACTTAAATAAATACGTATTTATATAGATTTTCCACTGTCCCCTGTTCCCCTGTCCCCGAGAGCACTCCCCCATTCTGCCTCACCTGAAGCTCTATTGAGCAGTTTATAAACCTGTGTGGGAACCTGATCATAAACAGCGTAATCCTTTGTAAATTCTGCTGCACATTCTCTTAGCATGGTGACCAGATAGAGAGATGGCTGAACACAATTACCTATTGTACTTTAGTGGGACCCTAGGTGCTCTCATATGAGAGGGGATGGAATGAGATAGAATCCTGTCGCAGAATATTATTAACTTGTGCATTATGACTCTCATGTGGAAAAACCAGTATCTACGTGTCAGATGCTTTAGACTTGCATAGGTTTGCTCCCATAATCAGTAATCTCTTTCCTTTATTTTGGGTACTGTCCCTAATTTGGATACAGGTCATAAGTAGCTTTGTATGTGAAATGATGACTTTGTGAGCCTTTTCTTATTTTTTTTTAAATGAATTGAATGGGTTTGCTTAATTCAGTGGTTTTACCTTCATAAAATATATACGTTTTCATACAAAAAGTTCAAAGTTAATCATATTGGAAAGCAGATATCTTAATAACCCAATATGGCTCATATTCCTATGATTAATGAGTTATGATTTTGAGTCAATACTTTTATAAACTCATACATTTAATTATTATCCTTTGTTTGCTTGGAGCTTTTTTTGGACACAGGGTCTTAACTCTAGCCTCCAGTTTCTGGGCTCAAAAGATCCTCCTGTCTCAGCCTACCAAGTAGCTCAGACTATAGTCACCTGCCACCATGCCATTCTACTTTCCAGAATTTTTATTTAGAGACCAGGTTTCACTGTGTTGCCCTGGCTGATCTCAGATGACGATAGGCACTCGCCACAATGCACAGCTATTTTTTTTGTTACAGTTGTCATTGTTGTTTAGCAGCTGGTGGGGGGACAGGGCCAGAGGCAGTGGTGAAGGGGTGGGGGTAGAGAGGGAATGGCAATGTTACTTAGAAACTGACTGGGCTGATCGTTTGATTCAGCAGGTATTTATTAAGCACCTACTAATTGCTTGGTACTGTGCTGGTTGCTATGGGAAAAAATGATGAAATACATATATTCTTCCCACTCTCATGGAGCCTAGAGCTAGTGAGGGAATGGATGTAAATGTCCATCACTGTGATGCTGTGTCCTTACTAGCTGAGACGGCTGCTGTGAAGGTAAAGAGTGATGTTTAATGAGATCGTAAACAAAGGAATCTGAACTAGGCTAGAACTTGGGCAAGGCATCCCTGGGTGATGCCGAATCGAATCTCAAGGGTCAACTGAACTCAACTAGGTCAGAACAGAGAGAGGGTTCGCTACACCCACATCCAGAGGGCCCAGTCACTGTAGGGACGCTGAGGCAGGATAGAGTGTAGCATTTTCCCAGAACTAAACAAAGAAAAGGCTGGAGGAGCCGGTGAGTAGTCGGAGGAGAGTGGGGTGAGGTGAGGCCTAAGTGGGGGGTGGCAACTGGCCTTCCACGTAGGCCATCGTGTCGTGTTCTTTTTCCTGAAAAAATAACAAGGATTTTCGAACTCAATTTGAAATAGGGCCAATTTTCCTCCCTTACCACCAGCCTTCTTTTCCTGAATGTCAGAGTCATTTAACTTGGGCTCTTTTGGCAGGTTGTAGGATTCTGTACTTGGGGGGGGGGGGATGGGATGTCTGAGAATTACTATTTCATAGTTTATCAGTTTATTAAATAAAATACACATAGGCCTATAGAAGGCAATATGCATGTCCTGAGTGAACACATTTGAGGCATAATTTTAATAAACCTGTGTTTCATGAGATTGAGGATTTGCTGTTGTAAGAGCTTGTTCAGGATGGTTCAGCAGAAAAAGAGACATAGTCAGGAGGAGTTGAGGGAACTGACAAGCTGGATGCTCAGTGACTTTCTTTACCTTTAATGTTTGCTCCAGCATGTTGCCTCACTTGGGAACATTGTAATTGATGCTACACTACATACTGAGAAGATTCTGGAAAAACTAGCGTGTGTATTGTCTACTAAGCTTTTGCATGTGCTGTTAACCAACATTTTCTATTTCAGTCTTCTAAGTCATACTGCTGTTGTTTGCAAAAAACTTAGAAATACTTACCCATAAGATAAATAATACATTTTTTTCTTAGAAGTATCCAAGGGCCAAAACATGGTAACCTTTTAATGAAACGACTCTTATTGTTAATATTCATTATTGAAATAATCTTACTGTCTTTTAACATTTATATTATCTAGTCTGATATTGAGAGTAGCATTAATTTAATTTAGTGCCTTTTAGAGAGATAACTGTAAGACATTAGAATAGAAAATACCTCTGAACGGTATTTCTCATTAGTAACAGACACTAAGTTAATGTAGTTTGTAGTTAATGAGTTTGTGCTCATTTTGAGTTGGGCACCAAATGTTGCCATGGTGATAAAGCAGCCAGAAGCATCAACTGAACAAACAGACGGGCACTACTTTGTATCCCACAGGGACTACTAATAAACACAGCAGATGGACCCTCCTTACCCAGAGGGATCTGCTGCCTGCATCTCATTGTTCTAAAGCAACTTCATGCCACAGTGTTTATTGCTGAATAGATTGCAGAAGAAATTGAAATAACAAAAATATTCCTTAGAATCACTGATTATTTTGGCACAAGAGAATAGTTCTCTTATACATAGTCAAATTGCAAGCAGTAACCCTAGTATTTGAGTAAATTTAGAATGTCAAGAAACTCAATTTTTGAATGTACTGAACCAATTAGAACTAACGTATGATTTTTGAATATTCTTCCTTTTTGTCACTATGTTATGCCTAAGAGTTCTGTGCTTTATCATACAAAAACTAAGTTCTAAGTTGATGCCATTCATAAGACGTATCATTGATTCAGTAAAGTCTTCCTTATGGAATTGGAGCAGTCATGTGGAACTATAGCAAATTTGCATACTATTTGTAAGGCACATCCAAATTTCAGAAAGATGTGTTAAAATGTGTAGGTAAAACATCCCTCTAGGTTAATTAACATTTACCTATAAAAAGTAACAATTAATTATTATTTTTTTTTTGAGACAGAGTTTCACTATGTCACTCTCAGCAGAGTGCTGTGGAGTCAGAGCTCACAGCAACCTCCAACGCGTGGGCTTAAGCCATTCTCTTGCTTCAGCCTCCCAAGTAGCTGGGACTATAGGTGCCCACCACAACACCTGGCCATTTGCTGCTCTTGTCATCGTTGTTGTAGTTGTCATTGTTGTTTTTAGCAGACCCAGGCCAGGTTTGAACCCCTGGCCTCGGTATATGTGGCCGTTGCCCTAAACACCTAGCTACTGGTGTTGAGCCAAAAAAGTAACTTTCTTTTTTTTTTTTTTGCAGTTTTTGGCCGAGGCTGGGTTTGAACCCGCCACCTCCAGCATATGGGGTCGGCGCCCTACTCCTTTGAGCCACAGGAGCCGCCCCCTCAAAAGTAACTTTTTAAAATAACACCTTTCTAATTCATCCATGGAAACGTATGGCCTTCCTGGTCCTTAGTGGGACCTTTTCACTGTATTCAATTTTTACATACCTTTCATTAAAAGCAGGGCAGCAAAGAAAAATGAAGTTTTCTTCCTTCTTTTGGTCCTTAAAAAGAAAGATCTTAAAATCAGAAAGCTGCGGTTTCCTCACTGCTGCTAAAAGTTTTCTGAAAGTCCCTTTACCAGTAAATCCCATTAGAAGGAAACCCTTGTAGCTCTTCCCACATACTCTGGTGCTGTTTAGGTAGATGGAAGATTAAATGTACTACAAAAAAGCCTGTGTTCTTAACCAGATTTCGGCTGAAGGATATAGAAACCACTCTAGCTACTTTAAGCCAAATGAGCTTAAATATGGGGAATTTGGATCATTATAAAATCACTGAACAGGCAGGAGGGGCATGCCCTAGGCTGGGCCTCCAGAAATGGCACCCCTAAGCCTCTTCTGAAGAGCTGCTACTTCTGGAAAGAATTGGGAGGCCCCTTCTGCCCCCTGCGGGCTCTGTTGACATCAGGGAGCACAAAGTGGTCCTAATACTCTCTGAGCTGCAAAGGGAGCGTTTGGGAACTTCCGCCATCTTACTCACAGGACTCTCACTGGGGACCCGAGTGGCAGCCTCATCCAACCATGCGGGGCTGGATAAGCTGTGCTGGGCCTCCCCCATCACATGGGGGTGGGGTGGAGACCACTGTAACTACGTGCTTTGTAACTTTTTTGAAATGAAGAGATGGCCATTTGTTAACATTTATATAGAGCTTAACACTTTTCAATGGTTAGAAAATATGAGACCAAAAGTAAAAGAGGAAGTTTGGAGCCAAACTAAGGTCTAATCCTCTAACCATGAGTACAGTTGTCATTATCTCTTCCAAATTACTGCAGTAGCTTCTTTAAGACTCTCTGCCTTCCTTTGTCCCTTTAATTTACTCTCTGCTGCTTCTGAGAGGGGATGATAATATGCACAGTTATTATGCAGTGTGCCAGACACTGTTCTGAACTGTTCTTTACATATATTAACATTTAGCTCTCAAAGTACCCCTGTAGTAAGGGATTTTTAGCTCCATTTTATCCCCCACTTACCCACATTTTACAGGTGGCACAGCGGAGGGATGGAGAAATCAAATGACTTAACCAGGACCCCTAGCTAGTAAGTGTCAGAGCTGAGTTTTGAGTTAAGTCCATAGTCTTAACCATGGGGCTGCCTCTCAGAAAAAGTTCACGGGAGTGACAAACCTTCCTAATGGTGACCATCTCTGAGGTGGGAGTGGGGGAGTGTACCATCATGGAGGGGAAGGTGGACAGGGCTTCAGTGGAATTGGCAACATTTTATTTGCTAAGCTGGAGATTGAGTACATGGAGATTTTTGATTATTTGGTATTTATGCCTTTTTGTACATTTTAAGTATTTCCAAATAAATTTTTAAAGAAAAGGCTATCTTGGTAGTATGACTTGAATAATTACATAAGGTGGAAGCCACTCAGTGCACTGGGCAGCCCATGCTTTGTGCTCTATTGAGTCCCCGGTGAGGAAAGTCAGGTGGGTCGTGGTAGGTAAGGAGCTTCTCTTCCCAGGACAGCTTCCTGCACAGGTTGCAGAGCTGAGCAGGGAGGGTGGTGCCGCCGTTCCCTAGAGTTTCTCCTCAAAAACTGGAAGTTCCACACTTCTCCATGTGCTACAGCCAGGACAGGGATACCATGGAAAATCCATCCACCGAGCACCTGAGTGCTCTCTCAGATGCTGGCCACATGATCCAACCCCAAATCCTTCAAGGTCTCTGCCCAGATCCCCAGCCTCATGCCAGACAGGTTCCCCTCAGCACTAAGCTCCAGGAGCTCTTCCCCACTTGAGGGCCTTCCCGGGCGCTGCCTTTGCTGGTGGGGCGAGTGTGCAGGCCCAGCACACCCACACGTGTGCTCTGTCTGGCTGGCACCAACACACCTTTCCAGGTTCAGCTTTATTGTCACTTCCTCGGGTTTTCTGAGTCCCCAAACTAAATTAGGTTCTTTTGTCCCACTGTCACTTTTATTATGCTTACCACGATGCGTGATTGTGTATTCATATTCAAGGAATCATTTTAAAGATAATGCCCATCTTTTACTCTGTTATCACCTATCAGGACAGGAACTGTATCTATTTGTTTTCCTCAGTATTCCTGGTGCCTGCACAAAACAGGTGCTCATTAAATATTTTCCAAGTAAGAGGAGGACAGGCGGATGAAGGAGGATTCTGACACATTTCACATTTAGGGGGTGGTGGTGAAGAGAATGGTAGATCACATTAGAAGACAGAGGGTTTGATGTGCCCTACCCTGCTTCCTCTGCTCACAGTGCTTAACACCTTCTCTGATCCTGTGTCTTACTTCTGCATCATATTTATTGCTAATGTTTTCCTCCTGCTAGGATGTCAGCCACACACAGCAGGAATTTCTTTTTTGTTCACTGACACAGCCCCAGCCTCAAACAGCAACTGGACTGTAGACAGCTTTGGTATTTGTGGAATGAATGGGAATCTTGTATCTCAGTAGTCAGGATCGTAGGGTGAGAGAGGAAACCAAGTGGCATCAGGATTTCAAAGAACAGGAAGTTTTCAACTTAATAGAGGATCTTAGCACTCCACATTAGATTAATAAGAGGAATTCTTAATAGCAGTGGGGCTTATTCACTTAAGTAGGAAGTTGAGCTTGTCCCTGTTTCTGAGACTGTGTGGCAGTTTGGAAGCCAGACTGAAGGTTGGAATGATGTGGGAATACAGAGAACATAGCTCTAGGGAGCACTGTCAGGGCCTCTGCTGGTATAGGTGGTACTGTCCAAGCACCTGCCCTTGATATTCAAGCAGCATAAAGTGCCAGGGAAGAAGAGAAGATGGGCTGTGACCAGACCCTGAGGCTGGGGGCCAAAAAGGAAGACTAGACGGGGCATCAGCATGAGCCTTCTCTCTTGCCCTATTAGAGATGACTAATCTAGCACACAAGTTTCAAAAGGTGCTCCTTCTGGCTCGGCACCTGTTGCTCAACGGCTAAGGTGCTAGCCACATATCCCAGATCTGGCGGGTTCAAACCCAGCCCAGACGTGCCAAACAACAATGACAACTACAACCAAAAAATAGCCAGGCGTGTGGTGGGCGCGCTGTAGTCCCAGCTACTTGGGAGGCTGAAGCAAGAGAATTGCTTAAGCCTGAGAGGTTGAGGTTGCTGTGAGCTGTGATGCCACAGCACTCTACCTAGAGCAACATAGTGAGACTCTGTTTCAAAAAAAAAAAAAAGGTGCTCCTTCTAAATAAAGTCCTCAGAGCCCTGAAGGGACAGTCTGAGCTTCCTGTCCGTAGTGTAGCCTGTTGGTTTGGACAAGCAATAGCAGGCATTTATAAACTATTTGGTGCTATTATGGTTAGGCAACCTAAAAAATTTAGCTAAAAGAAAATTATTTCTTAAAAAGAAAACTGTTTTAAAAGGCTGCACTTTCTTATGTAAAGAGTTTTAACATCTACCTTTTCACCAGCAGATGTCACCCTCATTTTTTTAAAAAGGTGAAAGTTTATAGGGCAAAGAGGAGCCAAAATTTCCAACTTGCTGAGGTTCTTTATTAGCTATGTATTTATTAAATGGCTGCAATCTTGATTTTTTTAAAAAATAGAACGGTTAGTTTGTTGACGATCCATAAATAAATCAGGCTAAATTCCTATTGCTTTCCTGTGTCCTATTCCTAAATAAAAACACTGATATGGAACAAGATAGATTTCTGTGCAAGCCTTTATCATAGGAAGTCCTTAGATTCAGGTGTGTTTGAAGAAGAGAACATTAGTATTACTTTGAGGCCAGGCATGGTGGTTCATGGCTGTAATCCTAGTACTTTGGGAAGCTGAGATAGGGGATCACTGGAGCCCAAGAATTTGAGGCTGCAGTGAGCTATGATGACACTACCGTACCTAGCCTGGGCAACAAAGAAAAAAAAATTGCTTTTCCTGTTTCTTTGGGCAGTAATACATTCAGAAATTTAGGTCTGAAAAGAGTAGATGATCAGTCAAAAATTGCCTATTTGATTTATCTTTATTATAAGAATAGACCCAAATTTTGAGATCCTCCACTTAACATCTGAGATTGTTTTAGTTGGCTGCTAGTTTCAAAGATCCAAAAAGGTACAGTCCAGAGGTACAATTCAACTGGGTCAGAATTCCTGGTTTCTATCTCATTGCTTTGCAGAGCAAGGTTCCTCTTCCCTTTCCTTATGGTCCAGGATGACTTACAGACCACCAGCTAGAACAGTAGCATTGCAGGTAGCTGGAAGTATTACTGTGAGAACTAGTATGTGGGAAAATTGTGCTTGCATGATACTCCAGGGGCCCTTGGTCTTTGTGTTAATTGAACAAATATTTGGTGACATATTTCTATTGCTGAGACAATATGCTAGTACTTTAGTGTAGAGTATAGAGTTATCAGGGAAAATCTCTCACCTGAAAAAGCTCGTGATCTGTCACAGCTTCTGGTTTATCAATCTGTTTTACTTTCTGACTTTCTGAAAACAGTTAATTATTTAAGTTTAGTATATTTCTGCAAAACTAGCTCAAACATTATCTCTTTTAAGAAAACATTGTGGCTCAAGTGGCTAAGGTGCCAGCCACATACACCGAAGGTGGCGGGTTCGAATACAGCCAGGGCCCACCAAACAACAATGACGGCTGCAACCAAAAAAAAAAAAAAATAGCTGGGTGTTATGGCGGGCACCTATGGTCCCAGCTACTTGGGAGGCTGAGGCAGGAGACTCGCTTGAGCCCAGGAGTTGGCGGTTGCTGTGAGCTGTGATGCTACAGCACTCTATCCAGGGGGACAGCTTGAGGCTCTGTCTCAAAAAAGAAAGAAAGAAAACATTAGCCAGGGCAGCGCCTGTGGCTCAGTGAGTAGAGCACCAGCCCCATATACTGAGGTTGGCTGGTTCAAACCTGGCCCCAGCTGAACTGCAACCAAAAAATAGCTGAGCATTGTGGCAGACACCTGTAGTCCCAGCTACTCGGGAGGCTGAGGCAAGAGAATCGCTTAAGCCCAATAGTTTCAGGTTGCTGTGAGCTGTGTGACACCCACGGCACTCTACTGAGGGTGATAAAGTGAGACTCTGTCTCTACCAAAAATAAAAAATAAAAAATAAAACATTGGCCCATGTACAGTGGCTCTCGCCTATATTCCTAGCAGTCTGGGAGGCTGAGGCATGTGGATGGCCTGAGCTCATGAGTTTTGAGACCAGTCTAGCCAGACCAAGACCCCATCTCTAAAAATAGACAGGCCTTTGTGTCAGGCACCTGTTGTCCCAGCTACTTGGGAGGCTAAGGCAAGAGGATCATTTGAGCCCAAGAACTTGAGATTACTGTGAGCTATGGGGCATCAGCACTCTACTGAGGGCATCAAAGTGAGACTCTTGTCTCAAAAAAAAAAAAAAAATTGTCGTTTCTAGCCCAGCACCATTCAGTAGAAGTAAAGACAAGCCACAAATGTGAGCCACATAAGTCATTTTAAATAGTCTAGTAGCATCATTTTTTTTTTTTTAAGAGACAGTCTCACTTTATCACTCCTGGTAGAGTGCTGTAGCATCACAGCTCATAGCAATCTCCAACTCCTGGACTTAGGCAATTCTCTTTCCTTGGCCTCCCAAGTAGCTGGGACTACAGGCACCCACCAGAATGCCCAGTTATTTTTTGTTGCAGTTTATTTGGGGCCAGGTTCGAACCTTCCACCCTTGGTATATGGGCCTGGTGCCCTACCCACTGAACCACAGGCACCGCCTGTAGTAGCATCATTTTTGAGAGTAACAGGTGAAATTGCTTTCTTAAAAACAAAGAAATTCACAGACTTTTTATCTTATATAGTCCAGTGGGCCAGGAGCCAAGCTTGTTAGAGCTGAGTCCTCAGCTGAGTATCTTGGATGGCTGGAATCAAGATGTTGGCTGGCTGCATCCTGTCTAAAGGCTCTGTAAGGGAAAGATCTGCTTCCAAACTCCTTCACCTTGTTGACAGAAACAATTTCCTTGCAACCAAAGGGCCATGGTCCCTGTGAGCTTGCTAACTGTCTTTTTTTTTTTTTTTTTTTTTGAGACAGAGCCTCAAGCTGTCCCCCTGGGTAGAGTGCTGTGGAATCACAGCTCACAGCAACCTCTAACTCCTGGGCTCAAGCGAGTCTCCAGCCTCCACCTCCCAAGTAGCTGGGACCACAGGCGCCCACCACAACGCCTGGCTATTTTTTGGTTGCAGCCGTCATTGTTGGTTTTTTTTTTTTGGCGGGCTCGGGCTGGATTCGAACCTGCCACCTTAGGTGTATGTGGTTGGCGCCTTAGCCACTTGAACCACAGGTGCTGCTGAGCCGCTGTCTTCTGATCACCACTCTCACCCTTGACCTATTGCTCTCAGGCCCTTGCCATGTGGCTCCTTCCACAGGGTACTCTTAATAATGCATTTTAACTCAATAGATCCAAAGTATTGCCATTCCAACATGAATCAATATTAAAAATCATTAATGAAGTATTTTGTATTATTTTGGGGGGTTGAGGTAGTAACTATGTCTTCAGAATTCAGGGTTTATCTTGTACTAAAAGCCCATCTCAGTATGGACAGCAGGCACTCAGCAGCCACATGTGGTTAAAAGCTGCATATCGGGCAGCACACTGTCGTCTTTCCTCTCTAAGCTCACCTGAGAATTCCAGCTGATGGTGTGTGTTTTATACCCTGCATGTCTTTTGAACCAACCAGCTATTGTTGGTTTATCTAGGTGAGAAAACACTATCTGGTGCTCCAGGGCTTTCCTACAGCACTCATGGTCCAGGGCTCTGACCAGGAAAATTCTTGTTTGACTTTTGGATATGCTCAGTTTGGAGGGAAACAACTTCTAAGCAGCCCTGTCCAGTGGGCAGCTGACTTAGAGCTTCAGGACAGCACTGATAGTATTTGGTTATCAGTAGCATAGAAATGATAGTCAAAAGCATGAGAGTGGATGACCTCTCCAGAGAGTCCGGGGCTGATGAGTGAGTGCAGAGACTTGCAGTGCACTTGTGGTTAGAAGGCCAGCGGGACACCGAGGGATGGGCAGCTTGCTCAGGCACGTCTGGTAAAGTGATCTTGCAGTCCTTATAGCTCAGTGCTGTGATATAGCAAAAGCACCTAGGTTGTTAAGAGAGTGATCTCGTACTTCTAAACTTAATATGTTCCCTCTTTTTTCTTAATCAATAGCATTTTTGGCTCGGCGCCTGTGGCTCAATCGGCTAAGGCGCCAGCCACGTACACCCAAGATGGCGGGTTCGAATCCCCAGCCCAGGCCCGCCAAACAACAAGGATGGCTGCAACCAAAAAATGGCCGGGCGTTGTGGCGGGCGCCTGTGGTCTTAGCTACTTGGGAGGCGGAGGCAGGAGACTGGCTTGAGCCCAGGAGTTTGAGATTGCTGTGAGCTGTGATGCCATGGCACTCTGCCCAGGGGGATAGCTTGAGGCTCCGTCTCAAAAAAAAAAAAAAAAAAAAAAAGAAAAGAAAATTATATACACTATGGAAAAAACTGAAGAGGATATAAACAAATGCAAAAACATCCCACGCTTGTGGATCGGAAAAATTAATGTTGTTAAAATGACAACACTGCGTAAAGCTATCTGCAGATTCAATGCAACCCCTATCAAAATACCAAATACATTCTTCAAAGAGATAGAAAAAAAATCCTAAAATTTGTATGGAGCCAAAAAATACCTTACATAGCCAAAGCAATCCTGAGCAAAAGAAGGAAGCTGGAAGTATTATGCTACCAGACATCAAAGTATACTATAAAACTGTAATAACCAAAATAGAGTATACTGGCATAAAAACAGAGACAGAGACCGACCAAGGGAATACAGACCAGAGAACCCAGACATTAATCCACATAGCTTCAACCAACTGATTTTTTGACAAAGGTGCCAAAGAGCATTTATTGGGGGGAAGGACAGTCTCATCGATAAATGGTACTAGGAAAACTGGATATCCACATGCAGAAGAATGAAACTAGACCCCCCACCTGTCACCTTATATAAAAATCAATTCAAGGTCTCGTGCAGTGGCTCACGCCTGTAATCCTAGCACTCTGGGAAGCTGAAGCAGGTGGATTGCTTGAACTCACGAGTTCGAGACCAGCCCGAGCAAGAGCAAGACACCATGTCTACTAAAAACAAAAACACGCCTATAGTCCCAGCTATTCACAAGCGGAGGCAAGAGGACTGCTCAAGCCTGGGAGTTTTGAGGATGCCATGAGCTATGACCTCGTATCATTCTACCCTGGATTACAGACTCTGTCTGAGACTCTGTCTCAAAAAAACAAACAAACAAAAAACCTCAAAATGGATAAAAGACCCAAATATAATATTAAGACCTGAGACAAAGACAATAGAAGAAAACAGAGAAATATAGAGAAATGCTTCAGGACTTTAGTCTAGAA
>CAUYQV010141618.1:0-14715 GCA_963574575.1 Galagoides demidoff
GTTGTGGCGGGCGCCTGTGGTCCCAGCTACTTGGGAGGCGGAGGCAGGAGACTCGCTTGAGCCCAGGAGTTGGAGGTTGCTGTGAGCTGTGATGCCATGGCACTCTACCCAGGGGGATAGCTTGAGGCTCCGTCTCAAAAAGAAAAAAGAAAAAGAAAAAGAAAAGAAGAGAGAGAAAGCAGAACAGGTGCTTAGAGAACTACAAGATGCCATGTAGCATTCAAACATACAAATAATAGGGATTCTTGAAGGAGAAGAATATTGTCCCATAGGAATGGAAGCCCTATTGGAGAATATCATAAATCAAAACTTCCCAAGTTTTACTTTTACACATTCCTTTCAGATGGATATTGAACCCTCGGTCATCTCAACTCAAACTGAGCTTCTCCAAGACACATTGTAACAAACCTGTCCAAAGTCAAGATAAAATAAAAATTCTGCAAGCAGCCCGGAGAAAGTGCCAACTGACCTACAGAGGTGGAGCCATTAGGAGGACAACTGACTTTTCAACTGAATACTTCCAAGCCAGAATAGCATGGTCATCCACCTTCAACATTCTTAAACCAAACAATTTTCAGCCCAGAATTCTGTATCATGCTAAACTAAGCTTTAACATTGATGGAGAAATCAAATCTTTGGCTGATATACAAGCACTAAAGAAATTTGTCACAACAAGACCCCTCTACAGGAAATACTTAGACCTATTCTTAACACTGACCATCACAGTGGACCACCAGAAAAGTAAACTAAGCTGAAGCTAATAGTCAAATTTAGTTTCCACAATGGTGCAAAGAATAAAACTGCACAAAGGACTTTCAAAAAATAAGATGAATAGAATTCCACCAGACTTAACAATTCTCTCAAAAAATGTCAATGGACTGAATTCACCACTGATGAGGCATAGCCTGGCTGATTGGATAAAAAAGCACAAGCTATCCATATTCTGTATCCAGGAGAAACACCTAGCCTTGAAGGACAAATCAAGACTCAGAGTTTAGGGAAGGAAAACAGCATTTCAAGCAAATGGAAATCAGAAGAAAGGAGGGGTTGCGATCATATAGAAGCAGATTTAAAGCAACTAATGTTAAGAAAAACAAAAAAGGACACTTTATACTGGCCAAAGGAACAATACATTTCAATGTAAAGAAGACAATTTCAATTTTAAATATTTTTACACCCAACTTAAATGCTCCCAGATTTATGAAACAGACTTTGTTTGGTCTGAGCAATATGATACCTCAGAACACCATAATAGTCAGGGACTTTAACACCCCTCTGACTGAATTAGACAGATCCTCTACACAGAAACTAAAAAAAGATACAAAGGACTTAAATGTGACCCTAGAACAAATGGGATTAATAGATATATATAGAACACACCAAAGATAAAGAATATAAATCTTTTTCATCAGTCCAGGGTACATACCCCAAAATAGACCACATCCTAGGATACAAATCAAAGTTCAGAAAAATTAAAGGAATAGAAATTATACCTGTCTCTTCGCAGACCATAAGGCAATACAAATAACGTTCATCCCCATACAAAGACTGGAAAATAAAAGAACCTTATGCTGAATAATAGGTGAGTTCAGAAAGAGAAAAAAGAGGAAATCATTAAATTCCTCAAACATAACAACAATGAAGACACAAGTTACCAACACCTGTGGGATACAGGGAAAGCAGTCTTAAGAGGCAAATTTATCAAATTAGTTGTCTACATTTGAAAAAAAGAGAGTGCATCAACAAATTCATGAACCTTCTTATGAAACTGGAAAAAGAAGAACAATCTAATTCCAAACCCAGCAGATGAAAAGAAATAACCAAAATTAAATCAGAGATTAATGAAATTGAAAACAAAGGAATTATTCAGAAAATTAATGAAACAACATGTTGGTGTTCAGAAAAGAGAAATAAAATCAATAAACCTTTGGCCACCCAACTAGAAGCAAAAAAGTAAAACCTCAAACAACCCAAATCAGAAATGATAAAGGGGAAATAACAGATGTCACAGAGATACAAAAGATCATATTGAGTACTACCAGAATCTCTGTGCCCAGAAATTTGACAATGTGGAGGAAATGGATCAATACCCGGAATCACACACTCTTTCTAGATTTAATCAAGAAGAAATAGATCTCTTGAACAGATGGATTTCAAGAACTGAGACCAAAGAAACAATAAAAATCTCCCAGCAAAGAAAAGCCCTGGTCCAGAAGGCTTCACACCAAAATTCTATCAAACCTTCAAAGAAGAACTAATACCCATACCACAGAAATTATTCCAGAATATTAAGAAGGAAGGAATCTTCCCTAACACATTCTACCAAGCAAACATCACCTTGATTTAAAAAAAAAAAAAAAAGGAAAAGAAAACAACTGAAAAGGAGAACTTCAGACCAATTTCATTAATGAATATAGATACAAAAATTCTCAATAATATCCTAGCCAATAGTTAAAAGCTACATATTAAAAAAAAAAATCATTCATCACAATCAAATAGGTCTCATCCCATGGATCCAAGGCTGGTTTAACATATGCAAGTCCACAAACATAACTGAACATATCAAAAGAAGCAAAAACAAAGACCATATGATCCTCTCAATAGATGCAGAAAAAGCATTCAATAAAATTCAGCATCCTTTTCTAATTAGAACACTTAAGAAAATAGGCATAAGTGGCACATTTCTTAATCTACAACAAACCAACAGCCAATATTATACAAAATGGAATAAAACTGAAAGCTTTTTCACTCAAAACTAGAACCAGAGAAAGTTGTCCTCTATGGCCACTACTATTCAACATAGTACTGAAAGTTCCAGCCAATGCAATCAGGCAAGAGAAGAAAATAAATGGCATCCAAATGGGAGCAGAGAAGGTCAAACACTTGGTCTTTGCCAACAATATGATCTTATACTTAGAGTCAAAGACTCAACCACAAGACTCCTGGAAGTCATCAAAAAATACAGCAATGTCTCAGGATATAAAATCAATGTCCACAAATCAGTAGCCTTTATATATGCCAATAACAGCTAAGATGAGAAGCTAATCAAGGACACAATTCCATTCACAGGAGCTTCAAAAAATGAAATGCCTAGGAATATATATAACAAAAGACATGAAGGACCTCTATAAAGAAAATTACCAAACCCTAAGAAAAGAAAGCAGAAGATATTAAACGGAAAAACATAACCATGTTCATGGTTGGGAAGAATCAACATTGTGAAAATGCCTATATTATCCAAAGCAATCCATAGATTCAATGCAATCCTCATTAAAATGCCATCATTGTACTTTCAAGATTTGGAAAAAAAGATTCTTCATTTTATATTAAACCAGAAGAAACCCCGTATAGCCAAGGTAATTCTTAGTAATAAAAACAAAACCAAGGACATAGCATACCAGACTTTTGACTATACTACAAGGCCATAGTGATCAAAAAGCATGGTATTGGCACAAAAATAGAGGCATTGACATTTGGAACCAAATAGAAAACTACGAGATGAAACTAACCTCTTATAGTCACCTGATCTTTGATAAACCAAACAAGAACATAAACTTGGAAAAAGAATCCCTATTCAATAAATGGTGCTGGGAGAACTGGATAACCACATGTAAATGACTGAAACTGGACCTGTACCTCTCACCACTTACAAAAATTGATTAAAGATGAGTAAAAAATCTAAATCTAAAGCATGAAACAATAAAAATTCTTGAAGAAATTGTGGGTAAAACACTTCAAGATATTGGCCTAGGGAAAGATTTTATAAAGAAGTTTTCTGTGATAATTGCAACAACAAAAATAAACAAATGGGACTTAAGTAAACTGAAAACCTTCTGTACAAACAACAACCAATGCAAACAGACAACCTTCACAATGGGGAAAGATATTTGCATATTATGAATTGGACAAAAGCACAATAACTCGGATCTATAGAGAACTCAAATTAATCAACAACAACAAAAAAAAACCCCAACAATCCTGTATATGACTGGGCAACAGACATGAATAGAACCTTCTCTAAAGAAGACAGATGAATGACTAACAAACATATGTAAAAATGCTCATTGTCCCTAATCATCAGAGAAATGCAGATCAAAACTACCTTGAGATATCACCTAACCCCATGAGAACGGCCCACATCACAAAGTCTCAAAATTGCTGATGCTGAATGTGGAGAGAAGGGAACATTTTGACACTGCTGGTGGGACTGCAAACTAATACAATCTTTTCAGAAGGAACCCTGGAGAGTCCTCAAAGAATTCAAATTAGACTTCCCATCTGATCCTGTAATCCCATTACTAGGCATCTACCCAGAAGAAAAACAATCCTTTTGCACTGCACTGTTTATCGCAGCTCAAGTTACAATTGCCAAAGTGTGGAAACAGCCTAAATGCCCACCAATCCAGGAATGGATTAACAAGCTGTGGTATATTTATACCATGGAATACTATTCTACCAGTAAAACAATGAAGACTTTACATCTTTTGTATTAACTTGGATGGAGGTGGAACACATTCTTAATAAGGCATCACCAGAAATGAGAAGCAAGAATCCAATGTACTCAATTCTAATATGAAGGCAGCAGATGAACTAATACAAGGTTGGGGGATAGTGGAATGAACAAATGGGGAGAAGGGAGTAGGAGGATGGAGTCACGGTGTATGGTACACCTCTTGGAGATAGGACACAATTATAAGAGGTACTTTATATAACAAATGCAATCAATGCAACCTAATTCTTTTTACCCTCAATGAATCCCAAACAATAAAATTTAAAAAAAAAAAAACATTCAGGAGTTAAGCTCTTTTTGGTCCACCTAGGCTCAAACATCAGCCTAGAGCTGTTTCCCTATCAGTTGTCAGTAAATCCAAATGAAAGCACATGTAAATAAAAGTGATCAAAGAGATTTTTCATTGCACCTGAGGAGTGCCCAAAACATTAACCTGCCCTGATAGTCCCTGCATTGGCGTAGGTGCCTGTCTCATCTGGAATCAGTACAGAACTTCCTGTGAGGCAAATGTGGCCCGGTGCCTGGTTCTGAAATGAAAGTTTCACTGGAGCACAGCCATTCTCATTCTTTTACATATTGTAGGTGGACGCTTTCATGGTACAATGGTAGAGTTAAATATTTGTGGCAGAAACCATATGGGCTACAAACCTGAAATATTTAGTCTCTGGTCCTTTACAAAAAAATAAAATAAAATACTGACCTAGCTTGTGAGTAGCATTTTCCTCTACACAGACCCAATTAAAATGAAAATTCATCAGCTGAGGAGCGTTCAGCCACAGTCCATGCTTTGTGTCATCCCACAAGTTAATGTAACCAATAAAAGCACAAGCTCTAGAGCCATCAAGCCTGGTTTCAAATCCCAGCTCTGCCAAATACCAATTACATAAGTAATTTGAAAAGTTTCATAGACTTTCCTGAGTCTTAGATAGGATCACAAGGTTTGGTCGTGAAGACCATATATAATACCACTGCAGGTCAACATTTACTGCACAGTCTTTATGAAAGATGGCTATGGAATTATGCAATATTCAACCTTGGGCCCCACGTGGTTTGCGCATCTTTTCAGTAAAGCTAATAATAGAATCTTTCTCACAGAAGGGTGAGAAGGACAAATTAGGTTAAATAATAAAGGGATTAGCACCGGGTCTAGCACATAATATGCACACAAGTGAAGTTACTGCAGCAGAATGGTACTCGTTTACCCAAATTCCATTGTCATTTTCTTCCTTTCTGAGTTTTAGTTCGACATAAAACCATCTGTCTGCTCAGATGTGGCTATATCATTAAATTTGAGAAAAGGAATATGAGTAAAAGGGATAAATACACTCCCAAAATCACTCACACATTTTGGAGTTGTTTTTTTTTTTTTTTTCTCCTTCGCAAGGAGCATGCCAGAGGCACAGCAGAGAACAGACACTGACTCTGCAAACAGAGTAACAGCCAGGGAGACACAGAAACAAGAGCAGGCAGGAACCTCGGTGCCTGGACCATCTGAGAAGAATTTCTATAACAGGCTACAGGGAACATGCTTACAAAAGAAAGAGAAATAACAATCCATCTCATTTAAGCCAAAATACTTTAACTGCTCTATTGATGCCTAATTGACCGACAATAGGGCATATTTAAACTGTAAAATTTGCTATGTTTTGACTTACATATGTGTATTATGTCTGTGAAGCCATCACCAGAATCATGATAATGAATACATCCATCTTCCCCCAAAGTTTCCTTGCACCCCTTCAGATTCCCTCCTCCTGCCCCTTCCCTGGGCCCAGTCACCAGGAAAGTACTGTCTTGTGTAGTCTTTAGTGCCAGAATGCCTTTAGCCCTTGTCTAAACTAATGGCAGATATTCATAGTGTCACCAGGCATGTTGTGCCAATTCTCATGGAAATTTCTGGTCTAGGTGATAGATATCTTACAATGTGTGTGGGAAGTGAAGAGAAGAGGAAAGAATGTGAAACTTAAGAGCCTGATAGAGGAAGGCAGTGCTTGGGGTGAGTGGGTTAAGCAGCAGGGAGAGCTACTTGCTTGAGTGTCAACTCACTGAGGTTGGGGCCATGTTTCATTCATCACTAAATCCCCAGCGCATATGACAGTTTCACGCCTTCAGCAGACACTGAATGCATGCTGAATGGGTGTGGGTACAGCGGCACAAAAAGAGAGGGGAAAACAATGAACATTATTTCATACTTATTCTCTGAATTTGGTGCCATTATCAATGCATTAAGAGACCAAGATCAATAGCAGATTTTAGCCAATTTTGCTTCAAAGCAAGGAGAGAAAGAACGAAAGAAAGAATTAAAGAACGAAAGAATGAAAGAAAGAAAGAGAAAGAAAGAAAAAAGAAAAGAAAAGAAAAGCTTAGATACAGCAATTTTGAGAGAAAAATTTTTGGTCTTCCAACATATTTCGTGAAGGAGAACAAAGGTAAGAAAATAATGTTACGAAAACCCTCAAGAGAGGAACATTTTTATTTGACATTGAAGAGCTATCTCTGGTTCTACTTTTTGCAACTACCAATCCTAAGCTTAAAAGCAAATAACAAAGCAGGATCACAAAGAATGAGGAGAATGCATAATGTGCCAGAGGAGAGGGGAAGGTAAAAAAAAAAATGGATGAACAGAAACTGAAAACGACCTCAGAGCCTGATACACAGAGTGCCTAGGCCCCAGGATTTTTTGTTCCTTTTGATGTTCAGCATGGCTGTGCATGCATTCACTCATCACTCAACCAACCAGCATCGTGCTGGCGGTTGGGGACAAAATGATAAATGTGGCACTGCCAGTTAGGCTCTTAATAGGAGAAGACAGTCATGTAAACACATAAGAAGAAGTTACAAATAAAGGGACAACACATCCAAATTTGCTCTGGAAAATTTCAATTTAAATTTAGTAGACTGTTGTAATTTTTGCTAGTATATTTTCACTTTTTGAAGTGTCCCAGGAAAGGTGATAAATGCAGGGCTATGATAGAAATCCTAATGGAATCTCAAAGAACAAAATAGCTAAGTCTAGCTGAAGACGTCAGGAAAGATTTCACACAGAGGACACATTTAAACCAAATATAAAATTAAGTAACTGCAGCCGGGAAAGTAAGGACAGGGTTAGACACTCCAGGCAAAGGGAGCTGTGGGATGAATTCCAGCGTTGTGAACAAGCATGGCGGTACCTTCAGAGAATAAAGAGGGTGGCAAAGAAGCTTAAAGGGAATGGAAAATTTTTGCATAAAAATGTATTGACAATGGAGCAGAATAGAGTAAGAATGCAAGAAAGATTCTTGAGGATCCAGGTAACTTGGTGACAAAGCTTATTAGTAGAATCCATTCTTCCAACCACTGATTCCTCCTCTGAGGTCCATGAGTTCAAGTGCAGGAGCAAGACATGACTGGTGAAGCTGATTAGGTGCTTTACAACAAAAGGACAAAAATGGAATGCACATAGCAGCAAGCATGCTTTAATACAATAAAATATTTCTTCTAAGCTGGATAAACAGGAAAGTGGAATCTGGCTGGAGGGGAGAAGTACAGGGACAAATGGAATGAACAAGAAAAGAAATGACCAGATTAACTTATCTAAATCTTACTGTGCATAAGAGTCATGGAAGGTGTTCATTAAAAATACAGATTCTGGTGCTTCACTCCTGGAATTCTGATACAGGACATCTAGTATGACACCCAAAAATCATCTCCAATGAACAGGTATAGTTCAGGTGAAGGAGAATGAGGGCCTTCATACTTAAGCAAGGGGATGTCCTGCCTCTTTGAAAATGTGCTTTCATCAACCACCTTCTTAGTTCATTCCTTTATACTTTACTTTTCTTGACCACTTGTTTATTCAAAAACATAGATGATCTAATACAAGGTGGGGGTTGAGGAATGAAGGAGCAGGGAGAGGGGAGGAGGGAGTGCGATGGGGGTTACGTGTAAGCCACAACTCTTGGATAAAGAGGGACTTTACCTAACAACTGTATTCAGTGTCACCTAATTCTTTATAGCCTCAATGACTCCTAAACAATAAAAACAAATCAAACAAACAAACAAACAAAAAAAAAAACCCACTGGATTGTACCATTTAAAATAAAAAAACATAGATTCCAAAGGGTCTGATTCATTTATTACTAACTTCCTTAATCCCTTTCTCAGTTTCATCATCAGTAAAATGGGAATATAAACATCTGTGTCACAGGCAGGTTATGTCTACCAATAGAATGCATGCAAGGGACTCAGATAAAAACTGAAATATAATAACTTAAAAAATGGTGTTTAGTTTTGCTCACTATATGTTAACATCTTACTACATAGCAATCCTTAGAAACCTCCAAAAGGTGGTTCTTCAGGTGTATTTGTCAGAGGAGCTCTAAGTACTAAGAGAAGATGCCAGGTCATCAGAAATCATTCAGATATCCAGTGCTTTAAAATCCTTGTAGGGATTTCTAAAATTCTAAGGAGAATGAAATGTTAAACTCATAGTGAACTGGATTCTATAATGTCATGTAATATTTACATTGGAAAGGATTTTAGACATTATCCAGTTCAAAGACAAAGGGCGCCAAAAAATGTATATACATTTTAAGAAGGAAAAACCTATACAAAAATTGTAACACTCAATATATACTAATAAAGTTTGTTATCTTATATATTGTACCTTGTACCTCTTGTAATTACATAAGTCAAACATGACATGATTTTTACAAATTTAATACAGTTTTGCCCTTTCTTAAAACGTATACACACTTTTTGGCATTCTTTGTATATCACTTATTTATTAGGAAACTGATGGGAAAGAAGGTTAGGTTTTTTATTTCAGATCACAGACAAAAGTAATAGAAATGAATTTAGTGGCCAGGAGTTCTGATTGTCAAGCCAGAGCTCTTTCCGCTGCTCTTTCTCCCGCTCCCTTAATTGTTAGCTATATATTCATCTGCTTATTAATTCATTTCTTTACCCATTTTATTTGAGATATTAGAAATCCTAACCCTAAAATAGCCAATAACTTGATAATAATAGCTAAAATTTGTAAATATTTTACAATATGTGAAATATTATTTTATTTTTATTTATTTATTTATTTGAGACAAAATCTCACTCTGTTTTCCAGACTAGAGTGCTGTGGCATCACCCTAGCTCAACTTCAAACTCCTGGCACAAGCCATTCTCCTTCCGCAGTCTCCCAAGACCGCCACCACATACTCTATTTTTAGTAAAAACGAGGTCTTGCTCTTGCTCAGGCTGGTCTTGAACTCCTAACCAAAAGTGATCCACTTGCCTTGGCCTCACAGAGTGCTAGGAGTATAGGCGAGAAACACTGCGCCTGGCATGAAATACTAGTTTAAATGCTTTGCCTATATTAACTTATTAATCCCACAACACTGTGAGTTCATTTTATGAACTCATAAAATTTAATCTAGTCTCCATAGACACCCAGAATGTTCAAATGCTTAGATTCATTTCTGAAATTTACATATATTCATATCAAACATTATTTATAAAATAGTTATAGTTTTTTTATTTTATGAACTCATAGAGTATTGTGGGATTAATAAGTTAATGCAGGAAAAGCATTAACAAATTAATATAGACCAAGCATTAATAAGTTAATACAGGCAAAGCTTTAATAAGTTAATCATTTGGCAGGTAAAGAAACTGAAGCACAGAGGAATTAAATAACTTTCTCAAGATTATATGGTTAGTAAGTGGTGAAACCGGGATGTAACCCTAACCTGCAATGATAACTACTATGCTACACTCAGAGAAGGGAGACACGCAACAAAAATAGACAAGAAAATAATAAAACAAATACAAATAGTGGCAGGGCTTTAATAGAAATAGAGCAAAGTTCAAAGATAATAGTGAAGAGAAGTGTTGGAATCTATTCTCATCTTTGGGGGGAGAATTTCTCTGGTTTGTGACTTAAGACAAAAAAGATTGGAAACCAGATACATAAAGTGCACAAGAAAATGTTCACAGTTATGTGAGAAAGGTCAAGTGTGGAAGGCCTGGCATGTCGATGCAAAGTACAGAGGCCAATGTGACTAGAATGTTGAGAGGGGACACCAGAAAGAGAAGACATTGGTGGAGAGAAGGGCAGGGTCCAGACACCGCAGTCCATGGGGCCACATTGGAAATTCCGATTTCACTGTGACCAAGAAGGGAAGTCGAGGAAGCCTTCTGAGCAGAGGCCATAGTTTCTATGTTTCCACATCTTCAGTCTGTATCCCAGCAGTACACTACGCGCATCATATTGTGAATGACATTTTTCTCCACTTAAGCATTTCTTTACTGTTACAGAGGGGAACACAGGCCACACAGAAATATGAAGTTACACAAGATAAACATACTTCATGCTTTTGTCAGTTTCCACGCCAATAAAAATACTGAGCTACCACCCACACTGCCATTCACATATTTGAATAACTAATAGTGATGCTTTTTAAAATCAAAGGTCAGTCATGGGCCCACATTTTTACTAATCCCCAGTCTAAATGAAATAAAACATTCAGCTAGAATTTTTTTTCTAAGCTTTGCTCATTTTACAGAAATAAATTATGTTTACTTTTAGGATATACTCTTAATAATAAAATACATATGTGTGTCTGTTTCTTCAGTAATTCATCTCAAACAAAATCTGTAAATCAGAGCACAGAGATTCACCTGTGGCATACAGAATTGCTGAATGCAGAAGGATAAAATGAAAGAAAATATTGCCAGAAATTTTGTAATGTTTTCATTAGAAGAATTAAGTAAACTTTAGTAATTGTATTAGATCAGACGAGAGTGTGATCTCGTTTGGGATGGGTTTGGGATGAAGGAAGATAAAATGACAATTTGGACTCAGTTCAAGGTTTACTCCCAACACAGTCACCAAGTCAGGCGAGGGACAGTTATGAGACCCTGATATGAGAAGATGGTTTCCATCACCCTGTGAACTTTACAGAGGAGCACCCCCAGCTCAGAAGCTGTGTCAGCGCTCACAGAGTGGATATCCACCATGCCAGAGGCACATGAAATCATGTTTTTTACTCTGTAAATTCCCAAGTCACATTAGCACCAAACAATTTTTTTTTTTTGAGACAGAGCCTCAAGCTGTCCCCCTGGGTAGAGTGCCATGGCATCATAGCTCACAGCAACCTCCAACTCCTGGGCTCAAGTGAGTCTCCTGCCTCAGCCTCCCAAGTAGCTGGGACTACAGGTGCCCGCCACAACGCTATTTTTTGGTTACAGCCGTCATTGTTGTTTGGTAGGCCTGGGCTGGATTCGAACCCACCACCTTAGGTGTATGTGGCTGGTGCCTTAGCCACTTGAGCCACAGGCGCAGAGCCCAAACAATTTTTAAGAATTTTTAAGAATAAGAATGTAATTTTTTACAACTCAGCCAAGCCTAGTCACCATAAGCTGAAGGTTTAAGTTATGAGTCTTAAAATTTTTTCTCTGCTGATACGGGAGCAATCTCTCTTTATCTAGGTCTTCAACTCAAAATCTAGAGATTTCACTCATGTGGAAGTCTAGGGGCTTTCCACGGCCAGTCAGGTGCTGCCTACCACAGTAACTCATCCTGAGTTAAAACAGTGATCATTTCCCCCATTCTGGCACTATATGTTCTATTGTTTATGGAAGTGGTACCTTGAACCAGTCAGTAAAAGCATGAAGTATGAATTAGAACTTGCCTAGTCCCATATCTTGAACAACTTATTTTAAAAATGACAAATGATGGTTAACTCAAAATATAGGGAAAAAATAACATTAGGACAGAATCACTATTGTCTCTAGTTTTAGCTAGAAAGAATTCAACTTGAAAACTGTTCTCATAACTATTTTATAAATAATGTTTGATATGACTATATGTAAATTTCAGAAATGAATCCAAGCATTTGAACATTCTGGGTGTCTATGGAGACTAGATTAAATCTAATAACTACTAACTAATCAAAGCCCTGTATATTTAATATGCACTTTATCCCACTGACCTTGCAAGTAACAATTTTTCCTTTGAGACCACAAAGAACTAGAATAGAAACATCATTCTCCCCCTACCCCCGTTAGATGTTCTTTTTCTCATAGAACAATATGAGAACATTTGCCATCATCTTTGGAAAATGAACACTAGATATATGTTTTAATCTCTTCTGTTGAACAACACAAGATTAAATGCTACAATAAATGAGTTCACAGAAAGCCATAGATGTAATTACAGCATTCATTCCTTCTAACGATTTAAAGACAATTACTTATCCATTATAGATGATGTCCCTAAAAGAGTACTGGAATTAGACTAGAAAAAAGTCTCTTTCACTATTGTTCATCTGTCTACATCCAGAAAGGGCATAAGAGTATTTAATATTTTGGTAGTGCTTTACTTTTTACAAAGTGCTTACACTCTAAATCATCTGACACCACATTTTATAAATTTTATAAACAGAAACTGATGCCCAGAATGTTAACTGACCAACAACATCATCAATGAGTTATATGTCTAACATCACCCTGCTAATAAGTTATAAGACAGAGCTCAATAATCCCATGTGTGGGTTCCTAGCTCCAAATACGGCATGGAGGAACCAGCTGCATTCCATGGCCTGGGTGCAGCCAGCCAACACTTGACTGAGTGTGGTCCCTGACATTGTCTTTCATAGCAGGAATGATACACATCATCAGTTAAATATTTATCTCATACTGCCTGGCTATCCTCACATGCTCTATTCATCTGTCAACACCTATGAAATATATCATCATTTCCTTTCAAACCAAAAAGTATATGAAGGGGTTTTATCTTATTATTTTTCATGCAAACATTGGTTGAGCTACCTTAAATTATTTGTAATTATTGGCAATTGATAATACAGGGTGAACATAAAGTTCATGTGCAATTTAAAATTAACAATTGTAAGTTGCACATGGACTTTATGTATACCCTATACTACCTAGATAACTGATATTTTGTGAGCTTTTTTTTCTTTTTTTTTTTTTTGAGATGGAGCCTCAAGCTGTCCACCTGGGTAGAGTGCCATGGCATCACAGCTCACAGCAGCCTCCAACTCCTGGGCTCAAGTGAGTCTCCTGCCTCTGCCTCCCAAGTAGCTGGGACCATAGGCACCCAGCACAACACCTGGCTATTTTTTGGTTGCAGCCATCATTGTTGTTTAGCACACCCAGGCTGGATTCAAACCCGCCAGCTAGAGTGTATGTGGCTGGCGCCTTAGCCACTTGAGCCTGAGGCGTCAAGCCTGTGAGTTTATTTTTTTATAATATGGTATCATGTGCCCAGCTCATCATCACTCTCAGTGAAAACTTAGAGAAAATGGTAGTTTATCATTTCTCCCAATAATGTATTTATGGATATAAATCCACCTTAAGCAAACAAGATAGAACACTAATTTAAAGGTATGTTTTCTATGATGAAATGAAACATAAAGAAATGGCATAATTGCTGCAGATGCAGAAAGAAACATAATGCTCTAAAATTGCCAGGGTTTGAATGTTTGTATCTCCTCCAAAACTCATACTGAAACTTAATCCCCCAATACAACTTGAATACTTGGTTCTGGAGGGGAGGACCCCAGGGAGGGGGACTCATGGTTCTTCCTATGACAGAGAGTGGAAGACAGTGAATTTTAAAAGCCTTTTTTTGTAGTGGTGTTAATCCATTTAAGAGGTCAGTGTCCCCCTGGACTATACATCTCCCATATTAGGTCCCACTACCAATATTCACGATGATTTTCAGAGCCAGTGGAAAGAAGCACCAAATGAGAACAGAACCTACTTAGTGACACGAGCAGTTGGGCCATTGGCTCACTGTAATCCCAGCACTGGGGGACTAAGGGGATGGATTTCCCTGAGCTTGGGAGACCAGCCTGAGCACCAGCCAGACCTCATCTCTAAACATAGCCAGGCGTTGTGGTGGGCACCTATAGTCCCAGCTACTGGGGAGGCTGAGGCAAGAGCATGGCTTGAACCCAGGAGTTTGAGGTTGCTATGAGTTGTGAAGCCTAAGCACTCTGCCAGGGGCGACAACGTGAGACTTTGGTTTTAAAAAATAAATAAAGAGAGAGAGAGAGAGAAATTGATACAATCTTAGAAAAATATCTAATTTCACAAAACCCATGTGTTTTTCAATAGGTAACACAAATTCTGATTGGTTTGATATGTCTTTGTTTTGGAACAACTGTCTGCATTGTACTCAGTATTTCCGAATTGGAAGAAGATGTTTT